>VXBL01002390.1:2271155-2436180 GCA_013400195.1 Aramus guarauna | reverse complement strand
TTTTTTTTTTTTTTTTTAAGTTCAGGTTGTATTTGTTTTGGTTGGAATTTGGGAAAAGTGACTGTACCCTAAAGGCAAAAGGTGTGACTGGCAGAGCAGGGTACATCCCTAATCTGCTGACTGCAGTGACACTCCTGGCAGGGCTGGGAACTGGGAGTCTCTTTTGTCTCTGACAAAAGGAGCATCATGTTAGAAGCATGTACTACTTGATAAGATATTCCTCCTGTAGAGACGGAAAGGAAATAACCTCGGAGGCCAGAAGCAGAAATTACATTATCCATTACGCCTGGCAGCACATAGCCCAGGGTTTAGTCACGGGTAGTCGTAACCATCTAAACTGCTGTGCTCCCATGGCTCCCCTGGAAGGATTATTCTGCAGCCTAACACATTTCATAGTTGGGAAATATTTCCTGATATTCAGCCTAAACTCTTCCTTTCTTAATCTCATCCATTACTCTTAGTTATGCCCCATGTAGAATTGTAAATAATTCCTCTCCTTCCTTGATGTTTACAGCCTCCAAATACTTGTAGGCTGTTATCATGTCCCCTTGGTCGTCTCCTAGCTGAGCAATATCTATTTGGCTTTTTTAACCTCTCCTTAGAACTCAGCCCACACTCTCCATCCTGGCTGCCTTACCACGGTCCTCCGCTTTCCTCCAACCCCCTTTCCAGCCCTTCCCCACCGCTGTCCTGCCGCGAGGGGCTCTGACCGGGACGCAGCCTTCCCTGCACAGCTCCCCATGGAGCTGGGTGTGCAGGGCTGGCCATGCGGCGTGTCCTTCGGGGCACACACCGGTCCCCATGCCCTGGCCACGCTGTCACCCTCCCCTACCTCACGGTGCTCCTTTCTTATCTCCTGCAGCTTCTTAAGATGGAGCCAAGCTTGGGCCAAATTGGGTTTTCAATCTGCTTTGCCTTTTTTCTTCCAGACCCTTTCTCAGCTCCTCTCCTTCATCCAGGGGAAAAGGGAGCCCGGAGCCACCTCGTTCTCCCTTCCCTGAGCAGCAGGACTTGCTGAGCTGCTGCAGTGATCCCATCTTGCCATGTCTTTTGTTTTCTCAAGTCTTTTTCCCACCCAGAGGAGAAAAGTTAAACCCCATGGCCTATTTGTAGGATTATTAGTGTCAAAGCTGGTGGCTGGGGCAGAATCCCAGGATGTCTGTCTTTCGAGAAGCACCTGCCCAGCAGCTCTCTCTCGGGAGCCCTCCCACAGATTGCCCATGGGCTCGGCAGCCGCGGGAAGATGCTGTGAGGTGCGGGGTGCCTCTTCCCCAGCACTCGGCTCCCATCACCCAGCGGCAGCCGTGAAACTCGAAACGCCTCCTTCCAGCCCAGGGCAGGCTGGCTGCTAATTCCTCCCAGTGTAAATTTACACCCGGAGCTGTTTTCTGACAGCGGGCGGAGGGCAGGCTGGGAGAGGGCTGTCCGGCCACTACAAATTAGAGCTCTGAGTGGCAGCTCTCGCAGGGATGCTGCTCCCTTCTCCTGACATGCTGGGCTGCCTCAGGCTGCAAGCTCTTGATGCTCATTGCAGTCATCGTGGTATTTTCCCCTCGGTGCACCGCAGTGAATTTCTGCATTGGGTTGCAGCTATCATTTTACCCTGACCCGCAGCGCCTGCAGCAATGACAAGAGAAAGAGTAAGCAGGTGACTGGGAGTCCCTGCGTGGTGGGAGCCGGGCAGCTGGCTCCATGCAAGCCCTTTCCCTCCAGAATTGTTGTGCCAGTGCTGGACTGTAAGTCTCAGTGATGGGATTTTTGCCTTCTTCCTTCTTAAGCACGTGAGGAGCATCCAGACCTTGTCTGTGGCAGGAGGAACATGCTGGGGCAGGTGGAGGCTCAAGGGCAAGGTCACATCTTGTGTCGCCGACAAAAGGATGCTCTCTGACCTCCAGCAAGTGTCTCTGGAGGTGAGATTGTTCTGTCTTACATGAAGCCAGTGGGCTGGGAGGCGAGATTGAGCACTGGCTCGGAGTAGCAGCAGCCAGCTCACACTCAGCATCACACTGGTGATGGCTACAGGGCACTTCTGGAGGCAGAAATCCAACAGGATCAGGCCATGTTGGAGTCCTCTGGTCTAACCAGGCCAGTGGGCACCTGGGAGGACTCACCACCCTTACACCATTAAGAGATGGCTAATGTCTGTGGTCAGTGTGCTGGAGAGGAGACTTTCTCCAGGAGAATCCATCCCTGCTGACAGCACCTCCTCTTGAGGCAGGCGCCTACAAATTTGTAGCTCCCTTGCCAAGGTGCCGCGAAATGGAGTTGTTAACCTTCCTTCCAGCATAGCAGCCAGCTCTGATTTTGGTACTGGTGACATAGCTTGTTGCATTAAACACCTCTGTGTACCCCAGACAAAGCGTGTCCTCAGAAATTTCACTGCTTTCCATCGCTAACCCCTCAAGCAAGGGCACGAGCGCCTTGCAAGCCTGTTCGCACCGAAACGCCCGCCGAGGGCTGCACGCAGCGTCACGGGCTGGCACCGCTGCTCAGCGAGAGGGCAGTGCCAGGGGCACGAGGCACACGCAGCTTCACGGGCTCGGCCCTGCGGTGGGACGGGTGGTGGAAGAGGAGCCTCACGGCCGGCCGCGGAGCATCGCTCCTTCCCGTACTGCAGCCGGCCCGCGGCAGAAATGCTTGGCATCCCAGCTCCGCACAGACCGGCCAACGCTGCAGGCAGGTCGGCTGTCAGGACAGAAAGTGTTTTACCATTCAAAATGTGCTTTGAATAGCAGGAAACTGGCACCTCCTTATAATTATGAAGTTGGGGAATTACATTGACAATGTGAGTCACGCTGCTGTATGCTTTGCGAAGTCGGTTGCCCACGTTACGTACACACACACTCACATGCTTGGGGTGAAGGGCTGCTGTCACGCTTTCCTTTTCCTGACGTTAGCAAATTAATATTATTGGAAATGCACACAAGTGAATTGTGAGTGATTCACTGGTTTGGGAAGTGCAACTTTGTTCACTTCTGTCTAAATTTGCTGTAACTCTGTATGTTTTAACAAACATCATTGTGAGACCTTTTTGTTTGCTTGTTTCAGGTTTTTGCCGTCAAATAAATCAACAGCTGTTGACAGGTATCGACTCTCTGTGCTTTGTGCATCCGGACCTGACTAAATTTGGGACTTATTTTGCATTTTTCTCTTTTGCAAGAAAAGATTTCAATTTATTGCGGACAATTTTATTGATACCAGGCAGCTGGTACAGAAAATGACTTGATGTTGAATGTGTTCTCTTTTTCCAAAGGTTTTGCTCAGCTGTGTGTTTGTACAGCAGAATACTTTCTGCTGTTCTTCCTCGTACCTATTCTTTCAATAAATACTGTTTCACTGTGATCTGACAAGCTCATACTGCTCCAGCGCAACAACTTGCCCATACATATTGTGATGTTGTATTAAAGAGCTCCCTCATTATTTCGGTGCAGTGTATATCTCCAGCATTTGTCAAGGCTTGTTCAATTCAAACGTGTTTGTCTTATCAGAGGGGAAAAAACCAACCAACCCTTTAGAACTGTCACTGAGGACAATTAATAATGTTAAAAAAACAGAAAAGAAGAATAGCGCACCGTAAGGAATGCCTCGCTGTTATGGCACCAATAAGAAAATAAGGTATTGGAGCCAATTTGGAAACGAGCTCTGTGTCCCAGGCTGAATGCGTGCCCAAAACAGGGAGTGTCACGTAAGGACACTGGAAGCATCACGGATGCAAAAGCTCCCGGGCGCCCTCCCTCAGGGACTGACCCTGGTCCAGGCAGGGCTGAGGTCAGCCCTGTCCCTGGTCCAGGCGAGTGGATGGATGAGAAATGTGTGCTCCTCCTCCTTAGTGCCATTGCAGCGTAATGGAAGTATTTAATGAACGTTTAAGTCATTTGCCAGGAAAACTTAAAATCCTAGTGAAAAAATCTCCAGCGGTATTCAAAAAATCCCCAAGTGCCACCAGCTCCATGACTGTTTGGAAGATCTACATTAAACATTTAATAGATACAAGTTTTCCTTATTCAAACGTAGCTAAAAAGCTGAATTCCATACTTTTTGACCATTTTGTTTTTCATGCTGACAGGTGGAACAGAGACAAGAATTTCAAGTCCTTTACCTACAGTCCTTAATATTAATCTTATATCACTAATACTAATTTTATACTGATGGTCTCGTTCGCACCACTGATGCGCATCACTGATGTGAAATTACACAGCTGTCAGCTCTGCTCCCGAAAACTTCCACAGAGCTCGGGTAATGTGAGGAGGATGTGTCAATATTCTGTGGTGGTTTTGCACCTGTAAAGCCCCTGGATTCGGTTGCTCTCCAGGGTGAGTGTGGACTGTCACTTCTTGCCTTTTTTTGCCTCAGGAACCCATCAGTAAAATGGATGTCACCCTATCCCATTTCAAAATGCTCTGCGGTAGCTGTTGCTGGTGTTACAAGAGTATTCCCAGGCATCTCTCATACTGGATTTATTTCATTTTCAGATAATAAAAGTATACAGCATTTTACTTCTCAGGATATACTTTAATTTCTTGTCGCTTTATTCAAAACCCTGCCATGACCCAAATCTGTGCTGTCCCAATGAACAATATCAGCTCCAACATCAGAGGATTCAAACACGTGTGGTGTAATCTGAATATCAGAAGGTAAGTGAAATGACTTTACCGTTGTTAGAAAAAAGCAGGTCACTGGCTTTTGTTTAGCACTTGCCATCATGCAGTGCGAAACCAGGAGCTCCCCTTCTCTTCCAGATGAATTTGAGGCTACTCAGTGTAACTCTTTACATTTTGGAGCCGCTCTGAAGAACAGAAAGCCAAACTTTGCCTTTACTTAAATCAGAAGACTTATGAAAATTATAAAGTTGGTCTTGTATGACCTGCTGACTTCTGTGCAATCACTTACTTGCACTGTTTTGCGCTGTGCAGGAGCTTGCAAGGTTCCTCTGAAGACAACGCGTCCCTTTGTTTTCAAGACAGAGTGACGAAGACGTCAAGGAGAAAAAGAAGATCAGCCCGTAAATACTATTCTTTCTAATTAATCAAGGACAGATTAAAATGACTGGAACCAGATATTGCCATAGCGCGGGGCGCAGGCATGTGCATGGCTTCTTTTGAGCCTCTCTTTCTTTCCCTTCCTTAGCCTGCAGAGATTCCTGGCAGTGGGATGCAGGGCTGTTTGTACTACTGATGTGGTGCTCTTTTACTAAATGGAGCAGAGCAATTCCCATTGCTCTCAACCTGGATTGTGTTGCCAGCGCTCAGTTCACTTGGAAAGCTTTGGTCTGATTGCACACATTCAGCACACGCTCTTTTAAGTGGTTTCCAGCACTCTCCATAGAAAGAAGGGGAAAGGATAATGATCCTGTGGAGATTTTGGAAAGAACTGAGCATAACCTTGGTGTCCAGGCTGACATTCAAGACCTTCAAAGCTATTTGCTTTGCTGCACTTTTGTACTGCTCCAAGGCAATGGACCAAGGCAAAGATAATCTAAGGTAGTTAAACTGCTCATTTCCAAGTACGTCTCCACATACAGGCCCATCTTGTCATCGGTATTTTGCTTATTGCCCTCAGCACGTGCAGAGATCTGCGTAAAAGCGACACCTGCTTTTTCTCCTTTTCTACCATTTAATTCCATTAGATGCATTCTTTCCCAAAATGCTCCGTGCCTGCACAATTCCAAACCCTGACACACTTGGATTTGACTGGGTTCTTTGCACAAGTCCCTGGCAATGGTCTGCAATCCTTAATTATGACTGTTAGCAGAGGTTCAGTACAACTGAACTCAAAGTTTGAGTCCCAGAGCTGGTCTTCCTGCCTGAAACCATGATTTTGTGACTCTTTCAAGTAGGCATGGCTGCCAAGGAAGTGGGGCTGTGCTTCTTCAAGGTGAGACTGCTCCCCACTTCCCCATGACCGCACCCTTAGTACCCTGGTGAGCCACCAAGTCCACGAGACCCAGCCTAGGTTAAATTAAATGAAGCATGAGAAAAAATGGGGAATTCCCTGACATTTTTCCCCAGGGCTCTTGGACATGACCTGGAAAAAAGGTGCACCAGGGAGGCTGAGCATCTCTCTTGCAGGGGTGAGGCAGAGCCCAAGGCACATTGCCTGGGACCAGTTCCCACCTTGCAGCATTTAAGGGCCAGTGCTGGGTTACTCAACCCTCCCTTTTTTTACCCATCAGAAAATTTTCCACTGTGCCCCATATGTCCTGCAGCCTTGGTAGGGAGCATGGTGACGGTGACTATTGTATCAGAGCTCACTAAATCTTTCAGGAGCTCTGGGTATTTGGGTTTATGCCCAGAGGAGCATTTCCATCCCTGTTGCTGTTGCTGCTCTTTGGTTCAGGTCTCCGTTCCTCAGGAAAATAAGTTGCAGTTGTCTCCTCCTGAGAGTCTCCCTGTATGAGCTTTACAGGAAACATGAGCAACTGCCATAAAATCTCAATCTCCTTTGTCCCTGAATAGCAGCATGCATGCAGTAAATTGCACATCCTAGAATATGCATCTTTGAAGCTATAAGATGATTTGTGCCTTCTCTTCCTAGACATCAAGATCAGCTCTACCTTCCTCAGGAGGTTTGAATAGCTGAGGCTGCCAGGCTCTCGTTACGGACGATGGTCCAGGTTTTGAAGGTGCTGTTCTCAAGTTCAGCAGAGCCTCAGGCCAGGCTGTGCTTTGGAGACTTAATTCCCTTTCCCACTAGACCATCTGATTACGAATAACCGTGACTGGATGTTGTATGTCGAAATCCATAATCCCCTGCAAATTGTTTAAAGTCTTGTCCATTGAACTGCAGACCACTATCAGACAACAATTTATGGGATTCCATGTCTGGAAAATGCAAATATAATGTGTGCTGTGACATGTTTTGGTGTCAGATTCTCTGTATTATTGGATAATATTATATAGTTCCAGGCTTACGTGAATAATAACCCCAATTAAAATGTGATCTTTGCCAAAAAAGTATAAATAAATCTATTTTAGACAGCTCAAATATTTCCTTGTGAAGCTATTTTATTTTTAAGTCCCCATTTTTATTTTACAAGTTACTCTTCTCTGTATTCATCTGTGAGCAGCACACTGCATCAAGGGCTCTCCTTCCATTTTGCTCTAAGTGGCAAATGGGGAATAACACTTCCATGTCCAAAATTCCTCGTCTATGCTTGCACTGGACGACTTAGATCAAAAATCGTACAGTTGCACAATGCTGTGAAAGAGATTTTAAAATCTTTTCTCTTTTTCACTGGGCTTAACTTTGCTGTATTGGGAAAGATGTCTAGTCTGTGTGAAGGGTTGTGGTGCAGATATCCTCAAGCGAGACCTCCACAAGCTAACAGTGAGTCAAACGCAGCAGAGAGGGACAATGTGTTGTTGCTCCAGATGAGTTGTCTTCATCTCTGTGCTGCGTTAACAGGGCCATCACACTTTTGGTAGCTGAGCGACAGGCTTTGGGCAGCATGACATTTTATAGAGGCATCAGCTTGCCTGGCGCAAACTCACAGATCTCAAACAAAGTACCTCATTTTTCAGTGGAGACGTGCTAAGATGCTTAAAATAATGTTTGCAGCAATTGGGCTGTACTCAAAAGCAGTGTAGATCTTGGGGGTTTACTTGGCAGGGGATTGTGCTAAGTGTAAGGATTTATTGCCTGCTTTGCTCTTGGATGCAATGTTTTATTCTACCAGTAAATAATGAGGGCAGCAGAATTGCAATTTAAATTCTTAGAGAAATTTGGTTCTTAACCTCTTACTGGATGACTGGTCTTGGAAGAACAACTTATTCCCTTGCTTAGGCAGCTAAAAAGTGTGCAATAAAGGAACATTTCTATTTGAAGAAGTATTATACATGAACATTTCCATGAACCTTTTTCTCACCTGGAGAAAAACACAACTAGAAGGTGAAAACAAAAAAGAAAAATGGGGTCAAACATACTGCAAGCATAAACCTGTGGTGTAATATGACTTGGAGCAGCTCTGGTTCAATGTGAGAGAAACTGAAGTGAGTTAAAATGCGTGGGGTGGCGGTGAGGTTGTGCGTGGGGGAAGGATGCGAAGTCCTGCAGGGTCGTGGCTCTGCAGGGAAATCCCACCACCACTGTGGGACGGGATCACTTTCCTCTCCTCAATCCCCAAAAGCATTCTGGTCCTTCAAGGCCTGGCTATGACTTTTTTTTTTTTTTTGCTTGCTGTGGACTCAAGTAATGCTTAGCTCTCCGTTTGGGTTCCTGCTGGCTGGGGAGGGTATATTTTTAAATAGCATTAGTGGAAATTTTGATTCAGGGCTTTCTGAAATCCCTGGAACTGAAAGCTTGAAGTTCAGACTGTTGCATGGTTTCCCTGGACACGTCTTCTTTTTCTGCCTGGAAATTTTATACCAGTGGAATTAGGGGATTTTACATATTTATCCAGGATTTCCAGCATCTGGTGGCTGGCTGAAGCAGGAGTCCTGCCTGCCCATCACTGATGCGGACTCCTGGTGCTCCCGCACGGCTGTGCAGCCCTGGGGCAGCCTGATCCCTCCGGCATCGCTGGCCAGGCTGTGTGTGCCTGGCCACCACGGTAGCCAGCGCGGCAGACCCAATGGTTGCCAGGAGCATCTGCTACAAAGCACACAGTTCAGTTCGGGCAGCCCTGCAGAGGTATGGTGGACAAGTTGCCATTGGATCACAGCTTGAGCTCAGCTGTCCTGGTGAAAATCAGGAGCGATGCTGCTCCAAGGGATGTAGTTACCCGTGGGAAAGTAAGATGAGCATCAGCCATGGGACTGCCTCATGCCGCGGAGCGACTGAGAGTGTTAACAACATGGGAACGGCCGTGTCTTTTATTCCCATAACTCATCATTTGTTGTAACAGCCCACAAAGTGGGCTTTATCCTCAGGTAAATTCCCCAAAAGAAATGGTTTCCACTTTTGCCTGTGGACAGTAGCTCGGTCTAAGGGAGCTAAACTGAATCAATCAATTAGGGATAAGAGGAAAACCAGTTTCAAGAGAACTGATGATAAATTTACACTGAACTTGGCAGAAGCCTGCGATGCTGCATCCAACCAAAAATTGGCTCCGTGGGTGCTGAGACATGGAGCTTCTGCTGCTCTTTGGCTCTGTCCTCATGAACAGATTTCATGAGAAGACGCGGAGGATTTCCAGTGCCTCCCCCAGCTCCGTTCCTCCCAGTACCCGTCCCTTGGTCATGCCGGCATTTCACGGCATGTGACAGAGGACACTGGTGGGCTGGAAAAGTCAAACCTTCTGTTTGTGCAAAGGAAGATCTGAAGTCTTCTATTTCTGAAGTATTTAAAAAAAAAAAAAAAAAAAGACTTCCCTGGATGTCAGATTTCTTTCATGAATTTTGTTTGACACATTTCCAAGTTCTTGCAGAAGCATGAGAAAAATGTTATTTAAATCTAGACATTTTAGTTTATCAAAACTCTGTTCACTCTGTGAATTTGACAACCATTTCAATAAAGTTTTCATAATATTTTGAAAACTGGAATAGAGAAAAATGAAGCTTTTCATCCAATATAAATATGTCCAATATAACGAGCAAATTCTCTTTGTAGGTTGTTCAGGATAAAGAGCTATTGCTTAATAATGAGTTTTCACTTATTTTTTCTTTCTCCTAGAACTGACTGATTGTCTCTTCTGTGGAGAATGGTGCTGGGTAAACCTGATGGCTTGACTAATTTGTAGCCAAGGAGTAAGCCAGGATCATCGAGCTATAGAAACCAGTCAAGGTCCAACCACGAGCTTAATAAATGCGATAGCTTACTGCCTTGTGTTTTAATATCAAACTAGATCGTGCTCTCAGAACTGAATGCCTACAGTTCATTGATATATCTTTTTATTTTGAGTCTTGTTGCACATTTTAGGCACTTCCTTGCTGAGGAACTGCCTAAAGCAGGTGGTTAAAAGCGGATATCTCTGTTGAGAGCCCTCCATTTCTGTTTACCTCTCTGCCAGGTCCAGCACGGGCACTCTTTGATTTGTATCTTGCATTTTAAAATTTGAACAAACCGGAACAACCTACGTTTACCCTTTTTTCTCAAAGTAGTGTTGAAAATGATTTGAACGGGCAGTGAAAAACTGTGATTGAAGATGATTTATGCTTTGGGTTAAGGAAAAGCAAGAAATGAGGTAGTTTTAATGCAATTTCAACTTCCAGGTAGTTCCGTGTACAAATTTATCCCATTCCCGCCGTTCCATTAAGGATCATTCATTAACCTTTTGAGGAAGACGAACAAAATTCAGAGAGCTTTGCTAACTATGGAAACTGAAAACTAATGTAGTGTTTAAAAGAGACAATAGACGTCTATTTAATGAGGTAAATCTGACCAGAGATTAACTTTGTTCAGGCTATTTTCTAATAGGAAAGAAGCAGTGGGGTCACCCAGATCCCTTTGAAAATTTATTGCTGTGCTCAGGAATTCCTCGTACATACCAGGACTGGGAATCTGAGTAGCAGGCTGTTGTGGCAAGAAAAAAAATAAATGGTGTTATCTTGATAGCCAGATAACACAGTATCTGCTCACATAAAGTCATTTGGAGAATATTGTTTGTGAAGACCTCTTTGCTTTGCATCCATTCCTTCTCCTTTCCGTTTTCTGATAAAAAAATCCTAAACACCAAGCAGTTAAAGGCTGCCATAAAACTGAGAAGAAACACTGACACTGGTGCTTTATCACGCTCCATCTGGGAGGCGAGCCAGCTCTTCCTACTTCAAGTTTATTTCTCCTACTCTGCTTTACCTCAGATAATGTCTCATAAACAGTTAAGAGGGTCATTTATAAACGTCTCGGAATGGTTATTGCTCTCATCATAGGCTTTGGATCTTCATGCTTTCAGCTAGCGAACATCAAGGTAAAAACCAAAACAAATTCCCGAGCCCAGGGCACTGACTATTTGGGAAATAGAAAAGTTGTTATTTTCTCCAACTTTTTTTTTTTTTTTTTTTTAAATTGTAAGCTTCATCTCTTGGATTAGGTGATATTTCCAAGCTTGGCATGCAATTGAACTTCTGCTAAACCGAGGACTAAGATACCTGAACCAAGAGCTTAACTGGAGCATTTTAACAGAATATGGCCCAAGACAAGCGGGTTACTCGGCAGCAAAGTCTCTGGGTGGCAAACCACTAATTTCAACCAAGCTTAGATGTCTTTTTCCCAAGGTTTTCTTCCAGTTTTGTTAAAGGACTTAAAACCACTGGTCACCAGTGACAGCAGCACATGTTGACAGGGCATGGAGGACTTCTTTCTCCTTCTCCTCATTTGTCCCTGGCTTTTAGGTGCTCCCATTTTGGGGAGAGGAAAGACCTCTGTCTGCAGGTATTACCTGTCTGCTTGCAAAACCCAGGTGCCTGTTCCCAGATCAGTAGGCACATGATATATCTTAATGTCCCCATAAAATGCTCTGTCAGCACGCGATACCCACAGCTGTGAATGACAGGGGTGCCCCAGGAGCCAGGTCTGCGGTGGGGAGCAGGACAGCGGCGTGTGGAAAGGAGCTGGTACAACACAACCACGCTCAAACTGACGATGAGCAAAAATAACATCCCTGGGCCTTGTTTCGAGTGGAGGCAGCGATAAGGGCTCCTTCCCCACGGTCCTGTGCAAGTCAGGCTACTTTGTGAAAAATCAGCGTTTGGCTAATTTCTTGTGACGGTGTTTGAAGAGGCGAGCTGCGTAAAAAGACATTTACAATAATCTTTCATGTTCTCCAAAGGAAAAGAATCCACCTGTGTAATCTTTTAAGTTAAGCTTCCCTCAGGTCTTGTTTAACATTATGAAAATGGCAGCTCATATAATTTTATTACCTGAGCTAAATATGATTCTTTCTCTGTCTTCCAGCTATTTCTCCTAATCCATATCAATAAAACTACTAGGGTATAATGATTTTATAGGCTGCTGCTTCTTCGTCTTCTTTCTTTTATTACTTCAAATGGATTCTCTTCAAATACACTAATTAATCTCACAATTAGAAATCCAAAGTAACATTACACAGTGCATGCAGCTACTTCAGTCAGGAATGTAGAAGCAGAGATGACCAGATATTTAGTCTTGTTGTCCCAATTCTGACAGGATTCCTTGGAAAACAGCAAAGAGAAGAAGAACCTGCTGAATTGGGAAAGTGAGGACTCCTGGTATGTTTGATCTGGATGGTTTGAGGATGGGCTATTTGGAAAGGTTCTGCTCTGAGCATCTCTGCTTTGGCCATGGGAGAAGGGAAAATAAAATATTTCCCAGATTTATTGTGGGACGCCACAGGGTGGTGGGTTGGTGGTTTGAAGCTCTGGAGAAGGTTGCATCTGTTCAAAGAAATCAAACTGCAGGAAATGCAACAAATTAGAAAATTTTATTTACTGCGAATACCAAGGAAAACGTAACTGCTTTGAATAATGAGATGTGAGGCTGGGCTTGTAGACTCTAACCTCATCTCTGGTGCTGGCTTTGAGCAAATTGAGTATCTTCTGTGTCTTTACCCTGCCTCCATAAGAGGAGTGATGAGAGACACCGACTTCAAGCAACATTAGAGATTCCAGCTGATGTTTTTAAAGCACCCTGCAGCAATCACTAAGTAATTATTATGCACTATTTTTTTTTTCAGCCCAAGCCTGTAGTCCCCGCTCACTAAGGGGCAGTTTTTGACTGCTACAGTCAGTGTGGTATCACTGCTAAAGTTGGCATGAGTGGATGTATCATGGTCTGAGCTTTAGTGAGGCAAAATCCCTTCTCGTGCAACACAATATATGTCATTGTAGGCAAGGGGTATTAGTTATCCTTACATACATGGAAAATAAATGACCGTAAAGCTTGCTAAGTCACACTGTCTGTATTGATTGTCTGTGTCTGCAGAGATTCCAATACTGGATCTCAGTGATTTAAAAACAAAATTAAATGCTCCACCTAATTATAGTTCTGTGCACGTATAGTTGCCTTTGAGTATTTGCAGCTGTCAGGTTCAAATATTTCTAATAACTGTGGCTGTGACATTTGTTCAACAGATGAGGTAAGAATAAAAGATGAAGGGGCAACAGCCTGGTTTGAGGAATGGAAAGAAGATCGGATACATAACTGGATGCCATGGAGCACTGTAACATAAGTTTGAAGGTGGACTTGAATGCACCAGATTTTGCAACTAAAATAAAATAGCAGGTGGTATGATGGTAACACTGGAAAACAACACAGAAAAACCACTTTGTGGAAGAAAAGGCTGAGAAATACGTGTTACTCCAAGCCCAAACCTGAGAAGGCTGAATGTCAAGGTTTCTCTCAGGAAGAGTTTAAGGTCCTTGGGTAGTTTGTGTCATTTCTGTCGTGTTTTCATGTGGAAGGAGTGCAGTGGCGTGCAGATGTTTGTCTTGCTCTAAATACGTAAGCACCAAAACCTGTGTGCAGATGCGTTCACCTCCAGGCTTCCCTGCAGAACAACCTGGTGCTTGTGCCCACTTTACCCTGCCCCATTCATGTGTTCCCCTTCCTTTTTCTGCACAGGAGTTCGCTCTCGCCGAGCTGTGCTGAGGTTTCAGGCCTGAAACACCCTGCCTGTGTCTTACATAGTTGACTTTTCTTTATTTTTTTTTTTCTTTGCAAATTTTTTTTACACATTTCTGTCCTCAACTGCTGTGATACGCTGTGCGTAAGCCACGAGGTAATGACAGAAATACAGTTTTGCAAAGACTTCCACTGAGAATTCCCATCATGACATTGCTGACAGGAGATACCTTAAAAAGAGAGCACGGTAAGGAAAAACACATGTTTGGGGTTTTTTTTTGGTGGGGGGAGCAGAGGGAGGAAAGATTAGTAGACTATTCTCAATGTGTACGTCTTAGATGTATGATCTTTGCTGCAGAATCCAACTGTGCAGATCTATCAAGTTCAGCCACGCTGGGGTATGCCACACAGGTGGATGGTTTAATCTTGACAGTTGAGCTTCCAATTGAAAGGAGACAGAAAGAATGAGATGAAGAAACATGCTAAAACCTGTTCGGCTCCCAGTCGGGCTTCAGAGCTGTGCTGCTGGATAACACGGCTGCCTGTAAAACAAAGGCATAGCGATGGGTGGCTCTCGCAGTCGCAGATACTGTGTTGGCTTTCCTACAGCCATTGCAAAATAGCAAGGACCCTCCCACCTCACAAAATAAAGGAGACGGGGTGCAGCTCTGCTCTGACGAGGAAGAAGCAGTAACACGGATATGCCCTTGGAGAAATTAAGATTGAATGCAGCTGAGATCCTTGAGCGGAGTGTGTGGTTCGTGGGGGAATGATACAATTCCCCAAAGCTGTACGTTTAGGGCTGGATCTTCAAAGCTGCCCAGGTCACGCATCCACGGAGTTCCCATTTCATCTGAATGGGGCAAAACATCCAGTTCTCAGCAGAAATATTTCAGAGCTGCCTCGTCCACCTGCAGGTTTCACACCCTGCTGGCTCCGAAATGCAGCAGGTTGGGATGCTCGTTGCATTTCTGCTGCAAGCTTCTAGCTGCATGCGTGGAGTTAGCATGGCTTGGGTTAACATTAAAAAAGGGAAATGTTAATGAAATGCTTAAGCACATACCTATGACACAATCTGAAACAGGTGGATGTGGAGCGATTGAAGGCCTCACGCTTCACTCAAACCATATGTGAAACTCCTGTTGCCATCCTAGGAGCAATGATCAAGGGCAGGAGATGGCTGTTAGTGAGCATGATTTAAAACTGACTTTGGAAAGAGTAATTTATGCTTTGGAGCCTCCTCAGATGTGTACCCAGTAGGAAATTCTGTAGCTACACCTGTTTACACATCTTTTGGCTCACCAAGATGCTAATGAGAAACCCAGCCCTCGTGGGCCCAGTGAGAAACTGTAACAATTACTGAACTCCAGAAAGAAAATGGGTTTCAGTGACTGATTTATCAGCAGGCTTTCCTGTAGGACAGATAATCCATGCCAGGAGTTTCGAGGGGCTACTGGGCTGCACTCAGATTTTGAGGTGCAAGGCTAGAGACCACATCCAGCAGCCCTGGCAAACACCCGATGCTCTGGAGCCAGGGACTGGCCGAGCCAAAGCTCCCTTCCACCTCCCTTTCTTTTTGCTTGCACCCACATTTTCAAATCTCTGGCTGCCCTTCACATTTGTGAAGAGTTTTAGACTTGATTGCTTCACTCTTTCTGTTGAGATGTATTCTTCATTCATTTATTCTTGGCACCGTGTGCCGTTGAGGGTCTGACACTGCACCACAGTTCACTGGGGGCTCAACATCTGTTTAACAACCCTCTGCGCTGAACCCTAGCCATTAGTGCTGTTTGTTAAGTAGAGAGAAAACAGTGTCCTTCGACTCGGGATGCATGCAAGAGTGAGCTATCAACTCCTCACACTCAGTCCCTGAGGGACCTCCTCCAGCTGCAGACTGCTGGAGCATCCTGCAAGTCTGTTGGCTCTCCGGAGAGGTCTCTGTCCACCATCTGCAGAGAGAACTTTAAGAAGTAGCCTTCCTTTGGCAGAAGTGAGCCATGGTGCACCCTCTCAAAAACCACAGCGCGGTGGCAAGCTACTTCTCTGAAGGACAGAAAGACCTGTGTCATCTTCCTAAAATTTCCATGAACTTTCTCTTCCAAAACCTTGCCATGTCCTCAACAAGCTTCCCCAAGCAAGTGCTGGGGCTAACAACAGAGACCCACTTTGAGGAGCTGGTGAAAACCTTCTGCAGATGTGCAGAGATCCTTCCATCAGAGATGCCCAAAACTGCAGCTGGATCACGGGGCAGTGCCAGCACCCCTCTGCACAGCAATAGGTGCCTGCACTTCTTCATGCATCCGGAGTTTGGGCTGGGAGTGGTGGGAGTGAGGAAAACGCTCGGGGAGATTGCAGGATCAAATGGGTTGCTTAAATACTAGTCATTATAATTTTGTTTGTGAATCATCATTTTACTTTGTTAAAGATAAATACAAACATGGTAAAAGAAGCATAAGGCTCGGTGTAAATGGTGTTGCATGTTTAAGAAACTGCTTCTGCAGTTTTTGGATGCGATTACACGGTGCAAATATGCTCCCATCAAAGCCACTTTGAGAGTCCAACCCCAATCTCATCATTCAGAAAAATCAGACTGCAAACAAGCAACAAGACTTGTGCTTAATTGTCGCCCGAGGAGTGATGTTTGGGCTGTGAATCATGTTAGATTTCACACTGATAGACTACGAGTACATGTGCTGATACCATCTGCAGATTGGGCACAGCTCACCGGTGGCGGCAGCAGCCTTGCAGAGGTGCACAACGTGGCGAGGAGGCATCCCGCTATGGTTCATCCCTGGCAGGTCCCCTGGCCTCGGTGGGAGCCACGCTGGGACCAGCGAGCACGTTTATTTTCTGCGTGAAGTGCAGCTTTCCTACCGTGCAGCCTCGCTGCTCGCCCTTCCTCTCATCTCTGAAAGCCTTGGGAATTGGAAGACTCTTTTTTCTCTTTGCATAAGCAGGACGTAAATTCAAAGGGATCTGCTGAATATTTGTTAAGATGCATATTTATGTGCAAAACCCTCCCTACCCCTCAGAAACCATTTAGTTAAAAGAGGATAAAGATGATTTACTTATGCCTTAGGGCTGTTGCTATTTAAACACTGCACATTTATGTCTATTTACTCTGGTATTTACTAAAAAAGCATAGTTAAATTAGCAGTCGTTGCCTCTTCTAAGCCATTTCTGAAGGCTCTTACAACACTTCTTTAAAGGAACAAACTCAAGGATGAACAAACCATGTCATTCTGGCTGTAGGACAGTGAAAGCAAATACCCTTTTCCAGCGGCCATAGGGAAAGAAAATTATGTCCAAGGATTCTTCAGTTTGGCAAACTGCTTATTTTGGTGAAAACCCAGCTTTGCAAATTGTGTTGTTGCCACACGATGCATGCAGCATCGCTGAGATTGTGTACTCTGTCACCCAGGTTTGCGTGTAGGTTCCTGACATTCCATCAGCTCCACAAATGGTACACAAGCGGCAAAATCCCCCGGACTCTCCCCCTTTGAGCTTGACATGGGGTTTTTTTCTGCCCAGGGAAATTAGCAGTAACGACACTGGTGCAGTTGATAACTGGCTGGCTGCGCTTAATGACCCGAGGCACGTCAGCTCCTCTCAGCTGGCTCCCAATCCCCAGGAAATGCACCCCGGCTTGATTACTGTCGCCTAAAGAGTCACACATGTACGCTGGGAACCTTCTTTTCATTAACTTAACCTGTGCGCAAAGAGTTGCTGCAGAAACATATTTTTTCAATCAGATAATGCATTTTCAATTAAATGACTTGGTTTCTACCCATTTTCTCTTCCTTTCCTGCTGTACAGGAGCTATCTGTGTTTAATGTTGTAATGGGATCTTACCATAAAGTTTGCTGTGTTCTTCTGAAGTGATGGCAACAGTAATTAAGATGTGTTATTGTTTTCCACTGGGTATATTTGTACCATATGGACATGCAACGTGACTCAGAGCAAAGACTGTTCCTGAAAATTCAAGACAAGATGCAATGGATGAGACTTTGTAGAGAAAAGTCACCGAAGAAACTCCACTCAAGCAGGAAGCTACGTATTCCTGTACCTGCCTGCCTGGAGTTCCCCTGCAGATTATTTTGGCAGCTGTTTAAGAAACGAGCACACACATTTGTTATAAGCATTATGAATGATACATGGCAAATGTTTGCAAAGAAACTGAGAAGAAAAGCTGCTGGGGCAGGGCTTTGGGTTTTCAGACTGCAAGAGTCTGAAGGAGTACGACCTGAAGATAATATGGCTTTGGGGAGTGCCAGCACAGCTGAATTAAGCAGGAATCAGAAATCTTTGTTGAATAGCGAGGTAAGAAATGGGGGGAGTATTTCCAGTCCAGAAATCATCATCTTCTGCCTCTAAATGAGCATTTCCCAGAGCTGTTAAACCATGGGTGTTCCATGTTCCAGGCTTGCCTTTGGTGCCGGGTGGGAAATTGCATGTGCTCCTTGCCCCAAAATCAAGAACAAGAACAAAAGTGCTCCTTTCCAGACAGAAAAATATCCATCAGCACACAGAAACCGGCTGGGCTGACCCCAAGAAATGGGTCTATCGGGCTGGTGGTGAGGACAGGAATGGCATTTTGTAAGTGAGGCAACATTCCTCTGGCAAAAACGTACCTCTCAGTCTTGGTACCCAACTGCATTTGGCGAAACTGCTGTTGGTTTTCGCCTCCCCAGACCCCGTCCCAAACTTTGCAGCTTGTCACACTTGGCTTTGCAACGTGGGAATGACTCACCAACACCAAAGCCATCTGGAAGTGGTGGTTTCAGGTTAAAAAAAAAAAAAAAAAAATTAACATATTTTTTTTCTGAGCAGACACCAGATTCCAGGTGCTTTGTGTTGAAATTCTGGGTTTTGTTTTGCTGTGGTTGGAGGGTAGAAAGGGGCCAAATAAGTGAGATGCTCTTCCAGGACGGGCAGCGTACAGGCTGGGCACCCTGGATGCCGGCAACTCCCATATGGCTTCTTTGCCCACACGTGGGGCGAGGGAAAGAATATGCATCAATTTATTCTGTTTTCTTTTTGGTATCACCTTAGTGTTAGAGAAGATCCCTCATTCTGAAAGTGTTTTTTGCTTTGCTAATGTGACTTCAACAGTCTTCTGAAGAAAGTGGTACAAAAGAAATAACATTTGAAGCAATTTCCTGTGTATAACAAGTTAAATAGCTCTGCAATGAAACGTGAAGTAAATAACTTTGAAGCATAGTTATTCTTTGTTCTTGGTTTCAGTGGTGAATTTCTTAGAGCTCGCATGGCATGGAGGAGATCTTTTTTCAGGGAAAAAACAGTAAAAAAACCCAACCCTTGGCATGTTTAATGGAAATCAATCTGAATTGGAATTTCAACTGTTAGTAAATCAATGCCATCCCCATGCTCTCTTTGAATACTTGCCCATTTCTTCAAGATGATGCTCGTATTTATTTAAAACAAAGGCTGGACAGTGTTTGATACACAGTGAATTAGACACCAACGGTGCTTTAAAGCCATCACAAGGAGTGTGAGCTCCTGCAACCCATCTTTGAGAGAACAACCATCGCTTGCGCCAGTCCGCTCATTGCCTCCTTCTTACAAGGTCACGCTGTACAATGCACCCGTGTCCCTGCGGATGGTTGCTCTCAGCGGAGGCGTAGGTGGAGAAGCTCTCCATAGGTCATGCATTTCCCAGAAAATACTTTTTCCTGTGGCTGGAGACCACTGAAATCAAGCTGCCTGTAAGTGGTTCATGCTGCGCACTGTGGGCTCCAACCTCTTTAGCAGCGGAGCTCGGCAAGTTGGGCAGTTTGCCATTAGCTCTCTGTCCTGGGAGGTTGTCACTCATCCTTCGCAGCAGCTTCTGCCCAAAGCCATCCATCACCATGCCAGCAGCAAGCTCTCACTCGTTCCCTTCTGTGGATCAGAAGCGAAAGAAAGACACATCCAGGGACAGGAGGAACAGACCTATGTGATCTTGGTGTCATACTCTCAAATGTGGTTTTTTTCATGGTGAGCACTCACCACACCCACTCTGTGTACCCACAGCACCAGGCACACTGGGCACAGCGCACAGACAGGTCTCGAGCTGATCATACCTTTCCTGTTACCACTGAGTACCACTGGTATGCCAAGACCCTTGCCATGCAGAAGAAATGTCATCCTACCAATCTGCCATCTAAAAGTTACCTGCTGGTTTGCATACTTAGATTACTTGACTGTTTCTTGCTGTTATTTATTGCTTTTACATTAATTAGTTTTCCACATCCCACAGTGTCACAGTTCTTGTCTTAGACATGGGCAGGACAGATGCCCAGATCCTAAGAGGTAGACACCAATCCTGGGAATTAGGAACCTGAATGTCCTTGAAGATACCAGCTTTTGCCCAGTCTCACATAGTTTGGAGGATTAGCCAGAGACTTCTTAAAAGCACCATGGGAAGAGGGATGCGGTGGGATCCAGTGCCAGTGCTTTTCTTGAGTATTTTTCCTGCTGGAAACATGCAAAGAAAGGATGTTTCTGGGCTGTTTGTGCAGGTATGCACAGGTTCTGAGCATGCAAAGTGCATCCCTCCATGCCCACACCGCAAGCCCTTACCTAGTGAATTGCCGCATGCAATTTTTTTCTCTGTGGCAGCCTTCCCGTGACTACAGACAGCACAAACTGGGGCAGGCTGCAGGAAGAAATGATCTTTCCCCCTTCTCCGGTCCTAGAAGAGAGGCAGAAGGACTGCATGCACAGTTAACACTTGCATTATCTGCCCCATATGCAGCCATCTGGTTCTGCTGAAGGTTTTGATCTCTCAGCCGGGTTTGATTTATGTGGCAAGAGCAGCGGCATTCCCATCGTAGAAGTCAAGCGCGATGGTTAACGTTGCCACTGCTTAAGGGTAAAGCCGGATCCCACCACGGCTGAGTTTTACGTTGCCCCTTATTGGACACATCTGGCGGAGGAAAGGCTCTCTCCTCGCCGCTGGCCCTCTCCGGCTGGGTTTGGGCCAGGCAACGTGAAACCCATTTGCATTTTGCAATGCCGAATGTCTTGGTTTGCGGGAATGACGCTTTCCTGATGATCGAAGTTCAGGAAAACGATACCGAATGGTATTTTTGCGCTACAAAAATACAAAGCAGGGATTTTTAACTTAGTAGAATGAGGTTTCCGTCCCCTGTTGTGAGGGTGGCAGCATCGGGCTTGGTGTCTCTGTGATGAAGAGCCTCAATGAAATGTTTTGTGAGGTCAGAGCTCCTGAGACCACACTGGCAGCGCCAGTTTGCATGTAGGGAATTTAACAGTGCCGCATGTCGCTCATCTTATGTCCTGGGTCGTCCTCATGGACATTGATGGTCTTTCTCCTTTTCCTTCACCTCACTGAGGCTTTAAAAGACCGTATTCAACAGTTGCTTACTTGAAACTCTGCTTTGTGCTTGGTTTTTTTCCCCAGATCTGTGTCCTTAACATCATGTAATATGACATATCATGATGCATTATCATAGCTTTTTACATAGCTCTTTCCTTTATTACATGACCTTTTGTGAAGTTCATGAATGAATAGTCGTTAGTTCCAGCTAAGATTGTTGAAGGGATCATTCCTGCCTAGGAGGGTCCCCAAAGAAAAACTGAAATATGAAATTAGTCTGATCCAGAGCTCTTTATCTTCACTTCCTAGGGAAATCCAGCTGACTGGGTGAGACACATCGATTTTCATTAAAAGAGCATTGTACTGGCACTCAGCATTTTGGGATGGGAATTGAGGAGAGACAACTTCAATTGAAATGTCACAGGAAAGTCGGGAAGGCAAAACATACTGACCCAACCTGGAGTGAGCGCAGCCCTTTCGCAGCAGGCAGGGCTGGTAAGCCCTGCAAAAAGTGATTTGTTAAGGTTTGAGTGAGTTTCTGTGATGTAGATACTGGAAGGAATTTTTATGGGATCTGGCCCTGGAATCGAGAGGATTAAATAGCAAAGGAAAAACCAATGTGCTATTCGTAACTGATAGCGCACAGAAATGATAGTTCTCGTAGCAACTGGAATTTGAGTCACGGTTGCCTGTAGCCAGCCATTTCCAACCATCTGTGCACAGAGGCAGCCTGGGAGTTGGAGCTGAAGAAACAAGCTGCAGTAGCCCTGGGTCTTTTCATGGCTTCAGGAAGGATGTCCCATGGTGGGAAAAAGGGACATGGCCCCCAGAGTTTTTTGGAAGCCATTAGTCCATATGGCAAAATAAAGTTCATGTGGCAAAGTTAATCCATGTGTACTGAATTGGAGATGCCGAAGGGAAGGTCCACAGCGCACTGTCAAACCCAGCCGGAAAATGCAGAAGACAGGAAACAAATCATAAAAAGCTCTCTGCAGCGATTCAGCCCACACTCCTGCCCCAAGTGCAGCAACACGCTGTGTATCATGTGCTGCCATGTAATGCTGATCTGTGTTTCATCAGCAGGGTTTAAGATGCTTCTTGCACTTTTTGTTATTGGAATTAAACCAAAATACAGCAATGTTGTGGTCAGGCTTCCAGGAGAGAATAATGGAGATAATATGGTCTGGGGGTTTGAGCACAGGACTTGAAATCGGTTCAGGGTCCAGTCCTACACCCTGGTAATTCCAGGTGTTTTCTGGGCTCAATCCATAATTCAATGGTGCTCTTGTTCTGTCCTGTGTCATCGTGATCTCGGAGCAGGCTGGTACTCAGCTAATTTACAGGCGTTCAGAGGAATATCTGCAGTCTGAGATGGAAGGTGATGTGGAATGATGACCCTTTCCATTTTGCACGTGCACTTAAATTTTGCTTAAATTTTGCTATCAAAATGGATCCTTGACCAGGTGTACGGTGATGTCTGCAGGTCCCACCTGCATAAAGAAACCAGAGTGTCCAAGGGAAGGTGAGAACTGGGGACCAATCCTACCACATCCCCTGCCTGTGCTGTGCTCGGGCATTGGGAGATTTCACCCAGTGGGGTGAAATTCACCTAAGCCAGAAATATTGGGATTTGTGAAGGCAATCAGGTGCTGCCGAGCCCCTGGGAATTGTAAAGGTGCTTCCAAGAGTTTCTGACTTGTCTAAGGATCTTAATTAAATGACTCAGCAAGTGACACGCACCTTTCCAGAATGCCGAGAGCCCTGCATCCACCACTGCAGGGACCAGCGGTCCGTGTCTCCGGAGCCACCTGGGATGGAGCGATGCTGCGGCCGATGGGGCCGAGGGGTGCTGAGGTGGCAACGTTGGTCCCCGTTGAGCCTGGGCTGTTCTTCTCTCCCAGGCCCACCGCCGCACCGGGGAGGGGAGTAGCAAAGCTGCGGGATGCGTTTCCTGTGAGGTATCTTGCATTTTGAGTTGGGTCATTGCCCCCGCTGCAGAAGGCGGTGGGGAGAAGGGAAGGAACGCCAGGCCTGCAAATTAGCATCAAAGGGTTGGTGCGAGGTTTATGGGGACATTTACTAGTGTTGTTTTCATTATTTACACCAGCCTTGATTCTAGGAGTTCTCATTAAAAGTGTAATAAATGTAAAAATATTTTACAGGCCAATAAAAGTTCCAAAGCAAAAATAACTTTATATAGTGTGATTTTTTTTTTTTTCTTTTACAAAATACTGTGTGGTATCATCTTGAACCTGCTGATTGCTTATGGGATGAGAGAAGCCCCTCCATTCTGGTGCAGTGTAAGGGGACAGGCAGGGGCTCAGCACTGCTTTCCAGTCTCGAATTTGTCAGGTAATGGGTAACTCTCGCAGTCACTGACTTTAATGAGAGCATGTTAGGCCAAATACAATGTTTTTTTCCTGGGGAAAAGAGAGAAAAACAGATAATTTATATTATTTTTTTTAATATTTTTTTTTTCCTGGTTTAAAAAGCACAAAATATATCCAAAAAGGCACTGGAAAATATGGGACTCACAAAGGGAAAATACATTAATGTTTTCAAGTTCCTCTATAAAATATCTTTGCATAAACACACTGTGTGTAGTCAGAACTAGCCTATAGTTTCTGGAAGTATGTTAAACAAGGAGAGTGATATTTGCCAAATCCTCTGTTATGGTTTTGGGATGTGCAGTCCTCTGCAGAAGGACAGAACTAAAACGAGGAAACACTTTGGAATGAACTCAGCTTGGAGATAATCCAAAAATCTTGTGGAACGGGTGGAGATGAAAAAAAAAAATTGAATTTAACCATTAAATCATCCAGCAGCTTGGCATCTGTGGCATTTATCTTCTTGTCCCAAAGATAATAGTGTTCCAAAGTCATAATGACATCTACACATCTCTGATCACAGAGCAGACAAATTGGTCCAAAAATGCTAAATTTGGCTGTCTCACCCGGGTTATCCTAATAAATACTGAGTCAGCTTTGCAAACGGAGTGGTTTTCAAAAGTGTGGAATGAATGTAGATGTGCTTGACCTAAAAGAAGCTGGAGGTGTCAGTCGCAACAGCCAGTGGACCTCCACTTGCTTGAAAGCAAATTTATGATTCCCGGTTTTTAGGCTCTGGCATGTGTAAATGTTGTGAATATTTTTTTTCAGACTGACTCTGAAAGTTGCCTTCATAATTTTGCATGAACAATGACTTTTGCTCATGCAGGGTTTTAGTCCCAATTTTTAGCGCTTTGAAAAGCTAAACCTGTGCTTGGGGAGAGGGAATGGGGATGAACCTGCTTTCTGCTAGAAGAAAGCCTTTTCCCCTGCCTGCTGACTGAGCTGATACGTTGCCTGGACTAGGAGAGCATTAGCTAGAAGCACCAGAGAGGTGCCCATTAATGGCACAACCAGCCCAATACCATTTTTGAAATCCAGTTCAAGAATCGAGTGATGCCAGACAAAAATGCTGAAGCATTTGCAACCCATCTAGCAGGTATGAGCTGAAAGGTCGGGAAGACGGTGCAATTGCATTACGGATTAATTTGGGCTTTTGACCTGAATCTTCCACTGATGGATTTTTTGTGTATGTCTGTGACCAGAATAGTTTCTCTGCAAGACTACTTGAAGGCAAGGCATGACCCAGCCAAAAGTCATGCAACATTTTCTCAGCAGGAAATAAATTTAGACTCTTGCTTTTTTTTTTTTTTTTTTTTCCCCTCCTCTAAAATGTTGGAAGGAAATGTGGGGCTTGGAACGGGATGATCACTGCAAGAAAACATGGCTGGTTTTACTGCGCTTGCTATTGCGCCCCAAGGCCACAATTAGGTCTGGAATCCCATTGTGCCAGGCATTGTCCAAACACAGAGCAAGGAACAATCCTTGAGTCGGAGGTCTGCAGTATTACTTCATCTTTATTTGTTTGTGCAATTACTAGTTTATTATTAAACACTGTTATTTGCTTTAGAAGGGAAATGTTCTCAATTCAGACATAATGAGTCCAGGTATCAATCATAGCATAAGCTATGCATTGCATATAGGCAACATGGATATATTTTTTCATTTTCATAGGTGCCTCATTGAAGTTTCAGGTTTTCGGGCAATCTTGGGGAATTACACTCACGGCCCATGAAAGCCTGTGTGACCAGGACACAGAATTCCTGGCAGACCCTTGGGAACCTGCATCCTAAATTGACATGCCCCTAATCCCATGTGAGACAGCAGCAGAGCTAGGACTAATCGTATCCCATATCCCAAACTGGTTCTCTTGAAATAGTATCTTTTATTTCTGCAAAACCGGATATTCTGTGAATATGCCTCTACAAACCATTTTGCTGCAAACTACATTTAACTTCCAAGATGCTGGTAATCTATATGTCCCTACTTTGACTGCTGGCCAAAATACCATTTTCTTGTCCACACATTGATTTTGGCTTTCCCATTGCAATGTTGTTATCTCTTTTGCTATCTCATAATTTACAGGAAATTCAAAATTGGATGCAATCACAACTCATAATTTGAAATGCTAATCCTTGGCCTGTCACTCCAGCTGTAACACATACAGACTGCTCTATTAAACTTTAATGTCTACTCTAATAACCATGTGAGGCTAGAAATCCAGGGATTAGCTTTGATTCCAGTTTAACTACTGATAGGCGCCTGTAGTATTATAAAGGACTCTGTCTTCTGAGGAGCGCTGAGCATCTTTGCTTTGGTTTGTTTATAAGCTACTGAAAGTTGGTCTAATATAGATTTTCTTCAAAAAGGACTACTATAAACTGGGTTTAATTTAGCTGAAGAATGGTGCACTCAGAGCAGCAATGACTTGATTTCTCACTGTGTGTATTGCAGGCTGCCTGCTGTAAATATGCTGTCTGCTAGGGAAAGAGGTGAATTTTCCTTAGTAGTGACATTCAGGACCATCTGGATTCTGTGAGTGGGTGGAAGATTGGGTATGAAGCAACTGGATTGTGTAAGATGCATAAAAACCTGGCCCTGTTGAAACTAAGGGTAACATTTCCACTGACTTCAATAGGGTCGAGATTACCCATGGTATTTCGGATTGAGCTAATAATGTTTGCATTGTCCAAATAGGTGCTGGCAAGGGAAGTAATTATTGGTTTTGGTTGTGTCTCTCAGTCATGTGAATGATTTCTTCATGTTGTGTTGGCAGGAAGGCTAACTAAGGTGTGAGAACAGAGATCTGGTGGTGTTCTCCTGTGTCAAAAGTAGACGGAATTCATAGGCATATAGTCTTCTGCACAGTTAGTACTCCTGACTTATATGCTGGAAATCATAGAATCACTGAATAATTTAGCTTGGAAAAGACCTTTAAGACCATCAAGTTCAATAATAAACCTAACACTGCCCAGTCTACCACTAAACCATGCTCCTAAGCACCACGTCTAAAAATAGGATGCTTCTGTAATTGTTAGATTCTGTGGATACAACAGGATCTATTTGGATTGTGGATTGGGAACTCTCTTGGTGAAAATGTCTTATTTCTTTTGTAGAGCAAGATCTGGTCACTGCCCCAAAGAATGAACTTGCAACCTGTTCTTCAGCATGGAGGTTCTTCCACCATAGTACACGCCTGTGGTTACTCCAGCGTGTATCATTGCAATCTGGCCATCTGTGCAGCTCCTCCCAAAGACCACCAAGGACAAGTGAGGCAGGAGAAACTGCTCCTGCAGATACATTCAAGCATGTTGGTGAGCAGAAAAGAACTGTGGAGGTTCAGCAGATGCCCAGTGTGGCTGGAGGTCCATCTCTGTAAGCAGCTTGCAGAGGTTGCATTTCTGTATATGGTCTGTAAAATCTCTGCAGATGGTTGGGAATGGGTTTTGATTAGGATGTTTTAAAATTTGGAACACAGCAAGGAATTGAACCAGGAAGTTTTTGTTTGGTTGTTCTTTTTTTTTTTTTTAAAATGTATTATTTTTTTGTACAGCTTGCACTGGGAAAGATCTCTTGGGACCAGAGTAACATCTCTTCCAAAGTATACAAAGTCCAGAAAGCTAAACAGCCTGACAGGGGTGGCACTTCTCTGCCAAGCCTCCTGGTTCATAGATTCATGTGTGGCCTGAGTTGGAAACACAAGTATTGCCTGGTATCCTAGCTTTGGGCTGGAGATACTCTGAATGAGGCAGAGTTTCCTGCAGCGCATCATTCTTTCCTCATAGTTGTTCAGGGAAAGATTTTAGTTTTGCCTTGATTTGGAACAGGACCCATTACTGAAGCTTGAGACTATTTCTTTTGCAAAACTGAATTCTTGTTGTTCAGCCAGTCTTCACTCTCGAGGCTAAGGCAACCCCCAGTCAGCTCCCGGTCTTCGTTTTCATACAGGGTCTACCTTTTAGGATCTGGGTGCTCTTCTCTAAGTGAACATCTTGTCTGTTGTACTCCGAGGCGGATGATGAGTTCAGGTGGGATTTTGGGGATCACTCACCAATGTGTTCCAATCCCTGATAGATTTTGAGGATGGCCTTTAGCTGTGAAAAATGCTCACCCCTCTGAATCCAGGCCTATTGGCTTCATGAGTATTTTATAAGGATTCAGTGGTACTTTTTCTTGGGATTATATTGAATGGGTACCTGAGTCGCTGGTATGGATAGGTGGAAATTTTTAATGACTGCTGTGTGTGGTTTATAGCTATTTTTGTGCATATTTTCAATAGCCACAATGGTTACGCCCGTAAGCTGAAAAAAAAAAGAAATCTCTTTCCCGTCTGCTGGCTTTTCTTGCAGCTCATGTATATTCTTGTTTATTCTGCCGGGCTTCCAAGATGGAAGTTTGTACAAACATTTTAAAGTTTTGAGAAACAACAACCAGAGGCAGAAGGAGAAAAAGAAAAACAAGGAGCAGGGCGATCTGCTCTCAAGTGGGTCTGTGAATCCTTTGCTTTATCGTCTGGAGCTTCAAGCTGGCATCAATTTTTATAACTCTTGGGAGATGTGTAAGCTCCTATTTGCTGCTCTGTGAATGAGCATAACATGTTGTTTCTTTCATGTATATTCTTTGGAATCCATCCTCTGGCTACATAGGTCCACACTTCCTGCAGATTATGCACGTATGAAAGAAATAATGACAGTAGATGCCACCCAAATACCTGTGGGTGATCAAATAACCCAACCCGCTCCATGGCTTTAGAAAACCCTGAGTCAGGTGTTTGCTATCCAAAGATGTTTCCTGAAAAAAATAATTTCTGGGCTTCATACACCCAAACTTGTTTAATTTCCTCTTGTGGCTTTTGCTGCAGAGATGAGCGATCTCCAGAGTCACAAGGAGAAGAAGTTAAGAGGAGGGACATAGGTGAGTGGAAAACTCTCTCCAAGCTGGCACCAATGGCTGGGACTCCTCTTGTGAACAGACAAATTTTATACATAAAGGAAAAGCAAGTGGAGCTTGTTCATCTGGTTTGCCACTTACAGCTGATCTAGCAGTATCTGCAACGTCCATCAAAAGTACAGTTAATACTATTTTGTATAATTAATTGATTTCCTTAAGATCTTCATTGGCCATGCTACTTATGCAGGGAGTCAAGCGTGCCAACTACTTTCTGCTATTAACCGTAAGTCTAAAAAATAGAGTGTCTGATTTTCACACTGAATCACTCCAGCTGCAGGAAGATGTTGGTATTAGCCAAGGGTGTTGGCTTGGCTATGGTCCCCAGAAGCTCACTCAGGTTTTAGGTGACGCTTCCTGTCCTCCCTGGGTTTCATGCAGAGGGAAGCATGGCTTGGTCCATCTGCAGCTCCACAGAGGTCAGGATCCATCCCAGCCCACCCTGCCGGGCGCAGAGGAGCACCCACCACCCATGTGCTGCAGCTGAGCCCATAGCCAGCCTTGAGGGCACCGACAGACCCGAGCTGCTGAAACGGCGCAAACAAAATAGCTGTGCGGAGGAGAGCCACGTCCGATGGGTTGCAGCTGTCCCTCTGCCTCTCGGCCGCCCCCGCCCCGCTCCAAATGTAAATCATCACCCTTTTCCCTTTTAACATAACAGTTGTGTCATTTAAAAGCTCAAAGAGTTGAGAAAAAAGTCTACTTGTTTAGAGAAACCATTAAAACAAATTATGAGCATTTAATAAATGGGGAAAACTGTCTGTTTGTCATAACACAGAATTTTTCCTTTAAATATCCAAACAACCGCAAAAGGTTACTTGTAGATGGGTGTGTTGGGGGGATATTTCCAGGGTCAGTTTGCACTGGGGTCCTTGCTGGGAGCCTTTGGCCCAAATCCCGGTTGTAGTGAGCACAGATGGGTGGAGGGCCCCGGGGTGGGGTACGAGGATGTGCTGAGCTCCCTCTGGGGCTGGCGATGGAGCACGGCAGCTTTCCCCGGCCTCGTGGTACCCAGCCGGGCTGGCACATGTTGCCTCCACCCTGGCAGAGGAGGGATGGGAGCGCAGTGCTTGTGTACCACATCGTGCTCGGCTCTATGGACCGCGCTTGGCTGCTCTGCGGGGAGGAGGGGCTGCCCTGCACGCAAACGGCATTTTTGTAAAGCGTCAATGCATCTCTTGAATAAACAGTAGCTTGGCGACTGCCTTTGGAGAGCATTTCAGCATTTTTCTCACTTCTCATGTGATATTTCTTTTTTCAAAACATTTCCTGATCCCAAGCTCCTTCCTCAGGTTGTGGGAACATTCAGGTTTGGATCTGCAGTGTGTGGGCTGGCCGCCCTCCAGTTGTTTAACAGATGATTGCTTTGAATAGGATTATCTTGGACAGGCAGAGAATCATCTTCGCAGCACCCGGACCGCCTTTGCCCTGGGAGGGGGGAGCAACCAGACCGTGCTTCTGTGAGATGCTCGGCTTGCCTTGCTGGCAAGTGTCTCCTCCAGACAGAGCATTCTGGCTCTGGAGCTGTGATCTGATCTTTAAGAGCTATTAAGTCCTTGGTCCTTAAGAATGATTGATTACTGGCTAAACTTCCTTGTAATGAGCCTTTTTACCTTTAGGACCTACCAAAGTTTGGGAGAAAACCTGTTGTGTGTCTTGCTGCTTGGTGACTCAGGAGCCTGGAGGCAAATAAGTCCTTAGCTTTTAAGTGCACCATATTTTACTGTATCACAAAATTGCAGCTTCACTGGTCTGAAACCTGCCTGCTGGCTGCCATTTGGCTGCTGCAGGCATGGAGAGCTGCAGGGTGCCTGCAGTCATGCTGTGGACCAGCTCCTGAGGGCAGCAGACACTGTCTGAGCCAACCCCTCTGCAAATTGGGAGCTTCAAGGTTGCAAGCTGCTAAGGAAGGGCAAAACCAGATGGGCTCCAACAAACACAACGGTGCTGAGCTCCTCACTGTTGCCAAGCTGGCTGCTGCCTACCTGCTACTGTTCATCCACTTCTGATGGTGCCAAGGGTGACCTGCTGAGCACTTGGGACACTCGTGTCATATGTGCTACGTGGAGGCTGGCCAACTTGCTGGAGGTATCTCAGCTTGTGGTTGGCACACCCACAGAGTGATTCCACAGTTTTCCTAAAGTCCTTGGCTATGGCAGTTTTTACAAGGTAGTTGGCCAACAAGGGGACCACATTTTTGTTCTGCTGTCATGCTGGAACTGGGCAAAGCAGAGGGAAAAAGAAAAGGAAAAGAAAGTCTTTTCTGGATCAGCCTCCACTTTGGCTCTGGGTTCCAGCAACATGGCAGGGTGAGATCCTGGTGCAGTTGCTGGAAGAGGGTGCACAAGGTTTTGCTGAATCTGTGTAGATATGTGGATTTGGATATGGTGATTTTCAATGGTCCATTTTAAGACTTGGCTGTGGAGTTCATGGGAAACAAGTCCTGTGAAGACCAGGGTGAGAAACCAGCATTCATCCAAGAAAGCGCGATGGGGCACTGGCAATGCCATCAGTGGGACCCGGCACTGGTTAAGCATCAGTCAGGAAGAAGCGGGTATAAGAAAAGATAAATAACCTGGGTTTGTGAGGAGGAAGATGGCAAAAGATAAGGCCTGAACGGAACTTTGGGCTATGCTAACAGAGGGAGGAAAGAATCAGAGAAATGTCACAAGGACAAAACAAAAAGGTTTTGAAACAGCCTCAGTGTGTGGGCAAGAGAGATGTTAATCACAGTTAACTGCTCAATTACAGGCTTTGTCTCAGGCAGATGGAGCGCAGGTCCCTCTGCTCCACAGAGGTGACAGCTGAGGTGGGGACTCATCTCAGACACTTCCAACAGCCCAAAGGTCTGGTCCCAGAGTACGGAGTAAAGCATTTTTCTCCCTCATATCACCCTCCTGTGAGCTGAGCTGGTTCTAGCCCAGCCTTCAGGGTCCAGCCAGCTGGAATCTGGAATTTGGGATAAAGCAAAGTGTGGAGACAGATAAATTCTGAAGGGCCTCGTCTAAAAAGAAAAGCACAGATGAGAGATGGTGATTCAAGGGGACACTGCCCTTCGGGAGCACCCTGTCCCCGGTGTGAATATTAACTCTTAATGAGAGAGATGCTGTGTCAGACTCTCCATTTCAGGTTGATAATGAGTATTTTATTACCTCCCTATCATTAAAAAAAGAAGAAAATCCTTTTCTTTTAGCTTCCTTGGTTCTTTAATCTCGGAGTCCTCCTTGGTCAGATGTGTGAAGACTTTTCTTTGTGAATCGGGACTGAATTCTCCAGCTTCTCTCCCACAGGTTTTAATCCCTTCTTTTGTTTCACCGTGTGGTTGTGTAAGCAGTTCCCTTGAGAACAGGGCTCCAGGAATATGTAATTAAATCAAAAGTTTGGCACTAATAAGTGATCTTATCACTTTGTTGGGATTTTTTCAGGTCTTTGTGTGATATTCCTAGGCCGTTCATTTGAAGTTATTTAATTACAAGGCCCCCACAATAGAGCCAGACCCTTGGATTTTTTTTTTTTTTTTTTAATGGCATATTATATCATGTGTTATGATGCTTTGTGCACCAGGTGACCTAGGAGGGGCTGACAACCCTTCAGGACTGTCACCGACAAAGCTGACTCTGCAGAGCTTGTTTTTGCTATGAGTAATTACTGAGGAGATACTCCTCTTCAAGCCCTAACAAAGCAAAGGTTGCACCCCAGGATAGCTGTCACCAACCAGCTGGGTGCTGGAGCCCACTGGGGACCGTGCCCTGCTGGGGGCAAGAATAAAAGGGAAAGAAAGCAAAAGCCTGTGAAAACTCCTGTTCCCAGTCGGCTTTCCTGTGTCCCGTGCTGATGAGAGCACTGTGTCTTCTGACGTCTGCAGGCGGTGGAGGCGTGTGGCTGCCGTGACCTCTGTGGGGTGGGATGGTTGCCCAACGCAGGTTTCTCCATGGGTTGAACCTCTCCTTTGTTCAGCTCCGAGGTGCAATGAGGTATCAGGGTGCAGCCCTTGCCCTTGAGGAGCCTCAGGGCCTGGCTTGACTAGGTGTGAAGTTGTTTAAGTACTTGAAGATGAAGATAAGATACGGAGATTTTAAAAAAACTCTATTAGAAACCTGCCATCCATTGAAGTGCATTCTAGGTAATGGGATATGTATGCCCGGGATGGAGGTAAAATCGACAGGAAACCAGCGTTTGTAAAAATCCCTCCTCTAGACTGTCTTCAAGTCACCCAAGCACCTCTCTGCATCTTTCAGTGCCTAAACAATTTTGACAACTGACCTGCATCTCCTCCCCAAAGAATGTGCAATATGATTGAGAATGATGTGAACTGTGAGTGCGATGACACGAAGAAAAGCCTTGGCGTGGTGCGGCGCTATGATTACACGGTGGCATGGCAGCATGTGCAACGCTGCTTTCAAAACCCCAAAGCATGTTTTGGGTGTTTTTTTTTTTTTTTGTTTTGTTTTGTTTTTGTGGTGGTTTTAGTTGTTGTTTTTTTTTTTTTTTTTTTAAGGAAGAATATTCTTCCAACCCTCATCTCCATTCTAGCTGCTGGTCCATTCGCGGCTGCCGGTCTGCTGGGGAGGTGAGAGCTGGACTGCCATGAGCAGGGTGAGAGGTGGGGATGGATAACTTCCAACCTCAGGTAAGATCAGACGGAGCCACTAGCCAGGTGGAGGCTTCAACCACAGTTCCGCATGATAAATCATATTTTCCACAATGCAACCAAACTGTATTTTCCCCTTTTGTTACTCTTTTGCCCCATAAAATGTCAGAGAGCCCTCTGCATATCTGAAGTTTTAGCCTCTCAAACATTACGCAATCTGCTATAGAAATGGGCTTTTAAACTGATCTGTTTGCTTGAAAAAACTTCAGTCTCTCGGTGAAAACTGCCCCCGGGAAACCCTTCCCCCTCTTTAAACATCAAATCTGTTTCCAGAGCTTCGGCAGTGCCAGCACTATCTCTGGGCATGACAGTCGGGTGGGAACCGCTCTGCTTTCCGTTGGCCACGTGACGTGGGGTAAGACCTCTCTGTTGTTTTAATCCATCACCTGAGAACCTGCTGACTGATGCTCTGCAACTGCCCTGGCGCGGTTTGCTGCGCACCTGAGCCCGGAGCTGATTTTGGATCTCCATCCCCTCGCTGTGCTCGGGCAGAAAGCCCTCGCTCTGAAAGTCAGGTGCTAATGAAATAATAACTGAACAGAGCATACCCCTACAGTGTCATTCTCAGGTCTCATTTTGCTGCTTTTCTGCCCACTTGGAATGCTGCTCCATTTACTAACTTCTTATTTGCTTTACTTCCAGCTTGCTTACCTATCATCACTAATTTCAGAACAAACAATTGCAGTAATACAGTAATGAATAGCAACTTTTGGGTTGTTTCTTTTTTTTGTGTGTGTGTCTGTGTGTGTGTAGGTGCACCCGGTTCAAACATTTAAGATAACTGGGAGTGACTTTCCAACTCTCCTCTCCTTTGGCTAGCAGCAGAATTTCTGTCAATCCATTCTGGGACGGTATGAGCAGGCAGCAGGAGGTTTTGCCAGGTAGGCAGAAGGAAAGAGTGTTCTGAGATCTCCTGTAAACGCAGAGTTCAAGGATTGGGGCTGAGGACCATCCCCTTCCATTTTATTTTATTTTTTTTCCCCTTGAATTTGTTCTGGCATTATTGTGAGTGATTCTTTGTGATTCTGGTGACACTGGGTGACACTGGCTTCGGCTGAGCTGAAACTCCTTACAGCAAGCTTTAGTGTGAACCCGAATTCGCAATTTCACCATTAATTCAGGAAAAGGAGAAATTCAGAAGAGAGGCTAAAACCTTTCCTGCACCAGTGCCCTAATGCAACGCAGCACATGGGTTAAGCACAAGCACAGCTTCACTGATTTTGCTGCTGCTCTGTGTAAACTCAGGCATCCACACAAGAGTATCTCTTCGATCCGGATGTGGGATTACAATGGAACAAAAAGCAATGTAAATCCACTGTTAAGTACATCAATAAAAACACCTCACAAATGAAGCTTAAGTAAGCCTTAAAACGTACCTGGAAATAGGAAATTAGCTATTGTAAGTGAAATAGATGTTGATATAAAGCATTTAATTAAAATGGAATTAGTGTTTCAATTAATCTTTCTGTATTTCCTTTCATTGTTGTATGCGGTTGGGCAGAGACACGTCCCTGCCTGGAATGGGAATGGCTCTGACTGGGGACCGGCTTCCACCTTGGACCTACACAGCCCTTCTGATAGATACTTTGACCAGTGTGATATGATTCAGGTCACTCGACTTTCTATCAATTACCATAAATTTTTATTTTTTTTTTAAATCATCTCCTACTCCAATGATATCCACCGCGTTCTGTCCTCTAGAGTTACAAATATTTCTGAAAAGCAGGTGTACAATTCTGCTGTAAATCTGCTTACGGGAGATATGATCTGCTTAATGGAAACAAATCCTGCGTCACCCGCTGAACTGGTTTGATGTTATTTTGGTGTTGTGCTAGCTAGTTCTGCACTAGGATAAATCAAGAGTCGCTTTTGGAGGATGCAAGCATGCACCATTTGCAAGAATGTAATGAATCACCCTCTCTGTCTGTTCCAATGGACCATTAAAATTATTGCCAACTCTAGAGATAATAAAAACATTTGAATCAGGCCTCAGAAAATTGTGAGTGTGAATTTGGCTCAAAGGTCGTGAGCTCCTCCTCCAGTAGTGGAAGAAAAATGCCAAGAATAGCTGTCACTCCCCAGATGCACGGCAGCAGCTTGGCGCAGTGCAGAGGACTGGGCAGGGGTCAATACAAGGGTGCGTCTTGCAGATTAACAACTATCAGGCAAAAGGGATCCCCAAATGGTGGGGACCAGGTGGGCTGAGATACAGCACTTGCACAGTGTGCCCTTGGGCTCCTCGCAGAGTCCATCTGTCTGGGCACCTTGTGCCTCTGTCACCTCTGTCCCAGGACTCCCCTCCTGCTCTCCTAGGTCTTGCAAAGCTTAGGTGTGAGCCAACACCAGAGAAAAGTCAACAAGAGAGAAGGTTTCTGCTGCCTTCAGTGTCCCAGGAGAGGGTTTTTTTTTGTGTGAGAGCCAGCTCACAGTGCTGGGCTGTGGGGATGTCCCCTCCCTGCCAAGTAGGTGTCTGGCATCTGGACACTAGATTGTGTCACAAACCCAGATGTGGCTGCTGGGAAGGTTCCTGGGGAGAGGGGGTGTGATGGTCAAAGTGCGATACCAGCGCTTTAGATGATTTCCTCCAGGGCTTTAGATGATTTCCTTGGTGCGATCTCCCAGTGGGTCATGGGCTGATTCGGGGTGCTCATCCTTTTACAGCTCTCCCTGCGGTTTGCTGTATCCACGCTGATTTCCTGTGTCCGTGATGTACAATTGAAGGAGCACATCTGAGACAGATTTAACAAGGTCTCTGCTACTGACTTTACCACTTTGTACACCCTGGTTTTCTGTCTGTTTTTTTTTTTTTTTACTGGTGTAAAGCACTATGAAGCACTAGTCCTGCTGTTGCTAGAGCCGTGGAGCAGTGCAGGAACTACCAGGGCGCAGTGTTTGCACGAGCCGTGGTGAAATGCTGGACTGCAGCAAGGAAACTCCCAGGATGAGGTGGTATCCTGACCCTGGCGAGGGGACTCTGCGGCCAGGCAGGAGGAAAGCCCGGGGGAGCGGGGAAGGAAGGGCACGCTCTCCTTGGTGGCTGTTCATTTGCACACCAGGAATGGGAAGCGTGCATCGTTCTTAGGTCATGACTCTGCGTCGCAGGAACAGCTTTCATCACCCACCCCAGTGTTTCCCCAAGAGTTAAAAACATCGACCTGCTAGGACGTGTCCACAGCCTCCAGAAGTGAAGGAAAGACCAGGGCTGGGGTGGAGCCACCCGCACCCCTGCCACTGCAGTATTTCACAAGGCACAGCACCCATGAGGGCTCCTCGGCCCCACGCTGATTGCTTGTGCTGCTAGAGGAGGGTGCACAGGCTGTGTGCTGTGTGGGTGCTCCCCTGCATGCACCCCGGGTCCTGCAAGAGCTGCCCTGGTGTCCAGCCTTCCCCGGTGCCACCGACCTCCGGCAATGAGATATCACGCCTGGGGATGGTGCACACACATGGTGCAGAAGAAGGATGGGGTCCTCAGGCATTCGGAGGAGGGGGTCTCTGTGTACAGCTCTTAAACTTTAGCTGGTTTGGGGCTGGAGCTCAGGGTGCTTGTCTCCCACGTGAGGGTGCCTGCCAGGCTGGGTGCTGCAGGGGCGGTGGGTGCAGAAGCCTCCTCTGCAGATACCAACACAGTTTACGTGTGAGATAAGCCCCGAGCTGCACTGCACAGAGAGGAGCAGAGAACTTCTGGGAATTTTAGACATCTGGAGAACTTTAATGTAGAAAACACAGATGTTTATAGATGCTTGCTGCAAGGTCAGGAAGGTTTGAAGATCATAATTTCATGCCTGGGCATCTAAGTCCTTTTGCAGATTTCTTGGCTCCACCATTCGCTTCTGCAATGGCAGAGGAATGATTTCAATTATTGCAGCATACAAGCTGCTCAGGATAAATGGACTTGTTACATCCGCATGGAACAAATATCTCTGTGCCTCAGTTTCCTCTTAATTAAAATGAATTATAATAATTATAGAGGTGTTGAGAAGATCATTAATGTATGGCCAAAGTCTCAGACTTATATGTGAAGTCGCATAGGAGTTCAAAGTAATGTTACTGTCAGTTTATCACTCATTACATTAATCCAATTAATTCATGCTCTTTTTTAACGTTGACTGGCAGGTATTCTGAGTCTAATTTTAAATAAAGCCCATTATGCTTATAGCCACATTTCTTATTACTTTGCGTGAGAGCAGTTCTCACCATTTAGTCACCACGAGGACAAATAACATATAATGGGGATATTTCAACAAGAGGCAACAAATGCAACTTCCTTGACCTGGGGAGAAAGAACCCCTCTGACAGCTCCAGCGACTGCCACGGGGACAGACATAAACTGATTCCAAATGGGACCTTGGAGCTAACGCTGTCCCTTTGCCATTTAGTTACAATACCGCCTTTTGCTTTAAAACAAGACTTAGATAGGATATGTTCAAAATACGACCCATTAATTAGGTAAAAAACACTAAGCCCTCCTTTCCTCCCCAGGTCCGGGGGAGCTGAGGGCACCAGCCTACCCGGCACACACAGAAATGATTTACTGTAGCCGCAGCACAACAGGTATTTTCTGGGGCTGCAGCACATAGACATGCCATTGATAATTCTTTGTTTTGATTGCTTCCAACTGCAGAATGAGTGAGACTTAATTGGCAGAAATGACCTAATTCCTGGCTTGATTAAGGTTTCCATATGTGTTTTATAAATAAAGTAGTCTTTTCAACTGTTTTATCACTTGGAGGTTTCAGCAGACTAAATATGATTTATGGTGTTTCGCCTCTTTCCCTGATCGGGGACTACTGATCATCCACCCTTCCTGCAGCGAGGACGCTGGCACATCAAGAGCTGATGGGAACATCTCCTGCGCTCACTGGTGCTGCTGCTGAGGCTATGGAGATGCCCGGGCATCACCCAGCCCCTCCCTGGGGGGTCTGTGGCTGAGTGAAGGGTTCCCACGGGGTTTGTGTCCGGCAGTTGGCAGCATCAGCCCCATCTGCGCGGCGTGATGGAACAGGGCTGCACGCTGCCGTCTGCAACGGGCTCCTTCACAGCACGGCCGGGGCTTGTCCCGACAGTGCTCACGGGTGACGGTTGCATTGGCTGCTGGCCGAATTCACCCACTCCCTGTCTCATCGTGTTATAATAAAGGAATAAAGCAAATATATGCATTAAATCAAGCTTTCACTAATTATTTGGGCTGCAATGTGTGGCCTCCCACAACACTGGGGAAGTCTTTTAGAGGGGAGCCCCAAGGGGCACCTCCATCCCAGAGAGCTGCTGGATCATCCCTCTCCGAGCCCCAGGGCAGCGGCTAAGGATGAGCTCCAGCACGGGACCTGCCGTCGGCTGAGTCCTCCCAAATCCACCTGAGAGGAAGTCCGAGTCAGAGGTGGGAAGATGAAGAGCGGCTGGATGATGCTAGCCAGGTGCTAAGCTGTGAAACCTGGAACAGTGCTTTTAAAAGAGACGGTTAGAAAAGCAGCAATGGGAAAAAAGAAGAATGAATAGAAATAAAATGAAGGCGTCGTGTGTCAAATACACTGCTTACTCCACTCTGTATCATTTCAAGTCTCTTTGTTTTCATGGAGCTGCCTTGCTTAATCCAAGCTTTCAGAAATCATGAGCTTGGCTTAAAACTAGAACTGAGAAATGTTTCATATCAGGTTCTTCTATTCGCTCTCTGAAGGCTGAACATTTTGCACTCGTGTGCCTTTCAGGACGGCTGGAAATGTGTTAAGGAAAAAAACGAAAGCTTAAATTGTTAGGTTAAAAACTGATCCGAGCTCCAAATCACCAGTAAATACAGACAACTCATGATAAGATGGTGAGAATTGAAAATACCGTTAGACATTTACAGAGATAAAGAGAAGAGGTATATTTAGTGGGATTCTTGTGTCTTAGCATTTGGTATTCTGAACTGTCTAGAGAGAAACATGCTGATTTCCTCGGATTACTTGATCATGGTTCACTGAGTTCAGGTTTTCCTTCCTTTCTTATTTTGCTGCTAATTCAATAGCAGCGAATATTCTTGTGAATGAATTCACGCAGCTAAGCACATTTTTTTGAGAGACAGAATATCATTTCTAACAAAGATCATTTTCTATCTGGTGTAGACAAAAAAAAAAAAGAGAGAAAAGTAGGTTTTATGTAATTGTTAGTTCTGAATTTTTTGAAACCAAACATAATAGAAAACAAACAGCTGGATGTAAAATGCCAAACAACAGAATTAGGGATTTTGTGCCAGACTGGCTGCAGCTCGATGGCAAAGCAGCTATCGCGAGCCGGCATGGAAGCAGCCAAGGAGGGAGGATTTGGATGGGGTGCAGGACAGGCTTCTCCGGTTTGCACCCCCAGGCTGCTCCAGAAAATACTCCTGAAAAATGAGGTTCCCCATCCCGTAATCAGGTCTGCCATGAAAGGCGCTGCTCCCATCACAACACGAACCACATTTCTTTTGGAAACGAGGGATCCGTGGCAAGGATTAATGCTACCGCGGGGGGTGTTTTACACAGTTGTCGTACACGGGGGAACAGCGCGAGCGGTTTAACACCATTCCTCCTTGGGAAAACCCGTTGGGGCAGGACAGCCCGACAGACAGGCTTCTGCTCAGGTTCATCTCCAGGAGTGCTCAGGCAATGCAGCCAAAACCGAGACACTACTGTGTACTGCAGCCTGCGTCTGCAGGGAAATGTAAATGCGGTGTTTCCCCTGATGGAAGAAAGGCAGAGGCACTACAGTCAGGTTTTCCACGTGCTCCTCGCCACAAGGCATGCAGGAGGGAGCCCGCTGACGTTGAATGAAATCCTTCCTTTGTGGCTGGCGGGGAGAGAAGTTCCGCGTTATTTCTGTGCTGACGGCATATCTCCAGGAAGGTTATTTTGGTTTTGGCTCTCCTTCCCTTAAAGGAATGGCACTACGTGAAAACCCAAGGTCCATTCATGACCAGAAGGTTTTTGGTCAAAGATGAAATGAAGCACGCTCCTGCCCTGCTGAGGTGGGCAGAGAAAAATATCCAGAGAAACCTCTGCTTTTGACTCTTTTGGAAGTTACAACAGTAGCTTCCCAGCAAACAGCGGACGTTTCAAGGCAACACTTGAGATGTGTGCTTGCCTGGAGCAGAATACCAGACACCACCAAAGAGTCCCAGCTGGATTTTTGTCTCTGCGTAGCAGGGGTTGGTGCCAGGGTGAGTAAGGGAGCTCTTCTCCTGAAAACCACCACGGACACAGCTTTTCACAGATGTTCTTTCACCGAGGACTGAAGCGATCTGCTGTTGTTTCCAAGCAGGCTTTTCAGCGCTCTCCCGGATGCTCAGCCCAGCAAAGCACTGGTCCTTCTGGGCCGGGGCAGGCGGGTGTTTGCAGCGCGTGTTGGGGGACGTGTCCTTCGGGTGGGGGATGATGTGGCTAAGTGAAAACCGCTCTAAAAGTGCCGTCCCTCAGCAGTGCGGGGAGGCGAGGGGGTCTGGCACCAAGGGCACGAGTGCTCAGCTCCGGCTGCCCCGGGAGCGCCCGCACCCTCTGCCCTTTTCCAGCCTGCCAAAATACCGTCCTCCTCCGTTTGGCAAAGGTAAACTGCTGGGGAAATGTAAGGACTACTGATTAAGGTTTTGCTGGACAATTCGCGTGCCTGTCCCATGTGGATAGGAGAAATATTCTGCGTCTCTCCCGCCCTTCGTGTCAGAGCCGCTCTTTATTCAGTGTATTTCTCGGGAGAAATCTGGGGAGAGGGAGTGTGCCTGCCGGAGATGTGATCTGAATAACAATCGTTAAATCCCCCTCTTGCATCAACTTCTGCTCCTGCTCCTGCTGTTCCATATTCTCTGTGGCAGAAACATTGGAAACAGATTTTCTGGGTGCAGAAAAAAGAAAAATTGAACGGCCAAGATGCCAAACGACAGAACATATTTTCCTCGCGCAGATAACGTTTCTGATTTTGTTAACGAACACCCAGGTTTCCCTGAAACCTCTAACCATCACAGAGTTTTTATAATAATGTTTGCATTAGGCTTCTGGTGGGCTCAGGCTTTTGGAATTATATTTGAGCTTCCTTAGCTTTCAGCACCATTAAGCATATTTTAAAAACACATTAAAAGGAATATGTCAACTTGGTTTAGGCTGAAACTTACGTTGGGAAAGGAAAAGAAAAGTGGGCAAAGAAAGAATTTTACAAAATACAAATGAAGCAGGAGTGTTTTCATTAAAGGAAAAAAATAAAGAAAATATGTTATTCCAAAATAAGTTCTGTTCTCATTTTTTTTTACCTATAGACTGTGCAACTCGAACACATTAACTTTGTGCTAGTGAATGAGGAAAACTAAGTGACCAGAACCCAGACTGCTTCGGGTGATGTGAAACAAAACTCCTTGTTTTTGGGAAACAAACCAAACAGGAACACCAAATGCAAAAAATATGTTAAGTATCACCAGAAGCACCTGCAAATTTAAACAGAAACATTTAACTGAGACACAGTTTGTTTCCCTGGCAAAGAATGTAGGAAATTTTCCTTTCATTTGAACATTTCCATCAATTACAAGACCCAGACTCTTCTCAGACTCCAGCCTGTAGTCTTCAACCTCCAGGGACCATTACTGAGAAGCCCAAATTCTCAGTTCTTGCTCTGCAGAAAGATTACTTAAACAAGGTTCGCTGCCTTTTGTTTCTCTGAACAACAGTCTGTGCATTGTTTAAAAGCAAACCAGGAGATCAGCGCTGGATGAAGCAGTGTACAGGTGGAGGGGGAAGCCCAGGAGCCAGATGCAGGGGCAGCATCCTGCAGGACAGCCCTGGTCCCCATCCCCATCTCCAGCCCAAGCCGGGGCTGGGCACCACGTCCCGGTGGGGTGAGCTGGCGTGTTGCAGCTCCGTGCGTGGAAAAGAAGGTGGTACATGAGGAATGGGAGACCTTGGCAGTCTCTCAGCTCTTGGGGTTGACTGACATCTGGGTGGCTGTGTCTGGGGTTGTCCTCCTCGATTTCACGGCACCAGGTGCCTGTGACATACTTGGAGCAGACCTGTCTGCTTCACCATTGATTTCTCCTCTCTCAGGAAATCATTATGTGAAAGCCCATGCATTTTCTATGGCTTCTAGTTAGAATGGGCAGTCATGGTAGAAGAAGGGAATGTGTTAGTAACATTAATAATGGCAGAAAGCCTCCAAGAAGGCATCTGGAAGCCTTCCTGCATAATAAGTCCATGGCCTCCAAAATGCACCTTTGCGTGGCTGCCCTTTACATGTGTTTTTCTTTAAATCTAGCAATAGCTAATGTAATAATTGATAAAAACATGTGCAGTGTTGCTTCTCCTCTGCATAATGCCACTGTTTTTCTGTTGGCTTCAACACCAGCCAGGTTTTCCTTCTGGACTGCTGTGAGAAGAGGGAAGGCGAGATGTAGCCATCTAGTCCTGCCATGGATTTTCATCTGCCTCTGATTTTTGTAACGGGCATAGTCAACAGATCGCTGTTTGCTACTCCTGTATATGGCTTAATATGGAAAACACAACACGGGCTGCCAAGCTCCGTGTGCTACCATCTATGGTGAAAAGGAGTGACTTCCCCAAAGCAGAGGCATAAAGTCTGATTTCTACATATATGAAGAATAAAAAAGATAATATGAAGCTCCGGCCCCCTCCTTGTTTGGGTCAGCAGTATAGGAATGCCCAGTTATAAATAGGAGAAAATGTGCTTTCGGGCAGATAAGGAAAGCAGGAGTTCACACTGATTTAGGGGAATAGCAGCTTTTTCCGTGCAGAAAAGTCTGCAGCTGGAAAATCACTGTGACTGTATTGGAAAGGCAAGAATAAAATAACAAAGAAGATGATATTTTTTTAAGTCTCTAAATATGTATTTATCTAACATAGAAATTCAAGTTAATTTTTTATATTTTGTTAAGAGTAGCATAATATGATCAATATACAATAATATATTACTCATATATTCCATAACATATTGCTTTATATAAGAATATAGCACATTATTAATATATTCCATTATTAATATATAGTTATTAAATATTATCAACCTATAACTAGTCAATAATGCTGCTGGAAAAAAAAGATAATAATGTTGGAAGATAACTTAGAATGAGTTCAGAATGGTTTTGTGTTAGCTCCACTTAGAAATCTGGCATGATCAGAGCATACATCTTAAATCACCAGGTTGGGAATAACTGAGAGTGGGAAGACTGGTTATGGGATTGCTGGTTCGGATTGGATGTGCATCCTTCCCGAATCACTCAGCAAGGGGAGCTTAAAGTGGGTGGGGGCCCTGGATGGCTGCATGGGATGGGGGGGTTGTCAGCATGGGTGGGTCAACATACAGCTGTTACTCCCCAGTTTGCTTCGGAATTGTGAGAAAATGTCCCGTCCTCTTTGTTGAGGCTGTGGTTGTAGGAAAAAGATGAGAAGCAAAGAGAAGTCTTCCCTCCCTCAGTGATGCCCTGATGCTGCGTGGGCAGAATGAGCCCCCCCCCCATCCCCAGCCTGGCAAGGGCTGAGCACAGAGGGGGGCAGCCACTGGTCCAGAAACACTGCCCAAGTGGCTAAGAAATGCAATATTAAAAACAAACAAACAAACAAAAAACCCCAAACCAACTGGTATTTTCTTAGGGATGAGCAAATAAGGAATCTCCACAGAGATGATAATGTCAATATTTTCTTTTAGTAGTTTAAATAGCTTGATCTGAATTTTTATCCAAATTCCAGCCAAAAAATATTTCTCCTGGTACATGAATCTACCTGCCAAGCTGCAGCCAAAGCGAGAGGTTTTGTATTAAGTTAGAGAAACCTTCGTCCTTGGGGTAAAGAAGAAGAGCTTAAAAAATATTCATTCCCATGTGTTTACACAACAGACCCTAACAGCTCCAAAGGGGCCTTTAGAATTAATTGGGAGAGTGCTCTCTGCTGTAAAAGGTCCCTAAATACGTATTTACCTAATCCAGGCCCTGAGCACCGCTCAGATGTTTGCCTGTGACCAGCTGTAACAGCTCCGGGACTGCAGGCACCACGGTACAAACCGATAGCGGATTCATCCGGATTCATCCCCTCCCGACGGCACCCTGTGGGGTGGATGTCCCCAGGAGCACCGTGACCGTGCCGGCCCTGGCTATCGCAGCATCCTTTCTGCACCCGAACCGCTGCACTGCCAGTAACCAGCAGCTTCACCGGCCAAACGGGCTTGGGGGCTTTTTGCCATTTTCCATGTGTAACTTCAGTAGTGATGGCTTTGTTGCTGAGGGATCTCCAGGATCGCCTTGGGAGAAATCTCTCCCCAGCTTTCAGAAATTGCTTTCTTAGTTAAATCACAGCATCTTTAAGAACCGGGGTAAATTTTTTATTCCAGGGCTGGTTTTCACTTTCTGGTTGGATTTGGAAGCAGCCATCAAATCAGCAGTATTGGGCTTTGCAGCCTGTTTGTGTGGGTGCAAAGGGTGCAAAGTCTGGGGATCGGGGTGAATTCAGCCCCGCGTCCACAAAGGGATGAGGAGGCTCCTTGTTTGTGTTCATGGTCCCTTTGAGCGGAAGGGGATAGACATTGTGGGGGTCATTGGGGCAGATGTTACCTGAACTGAGATGACAAACTTTGCTGAAGTGACAACGTGAACATCTACCTCCATCACATGTAAGTATTACACACGTTCACACAATACAGAAATTATTTTGCAACTTTGGTCCAGACTTGTTCTGCATAATTAAAATCCAAACTGAGTTAAGGCCATGCTGCAGAGTCTATAAAGAAATCTTTGGTATGACCTTTATTGAGGACTCTGCTTTCTGGGAAAAAAATGTATTCAGCAACAAAGTGGTTAAATCAAAATAACAAGGGCGATTTATCTAGTAGCTTTCCCTGGCTATACTCAAGGGGGGCATATCTACCTATTTGTCAAGTCATTGACAACAGCCTATTTCTTTCTTCCTACCCATATGCTTTATTAAAGAAACACTTGACCTACCTGTCATATCAAACTGCTTCCTTTATCCAAAACAGAATAATATAGACATTTCCCTTAAGGGAATCCTGATGCAAATATATAAGGACAGGTTGCCAATTTGTTGAGCGTATTAGGGTACAGAAAACTGTCAAGGGAAACAGCTGTAATACCAACTGTTCTAACAAGCTCATTTTTCTTTTTTTTTCGGTGGTACTTTTGGTCTCTCTTTAGTTTATATTATACGATTTGTACATTACAATTTTTATGGACAGCTGTCAGCTGCAACCCGTCTTTTTCACTCTGAAAAAAAGGAAACCTTCAGATTCCCGGTCATTGCTCTGATCTATTGTTTAGTCTTTGACAATAACTGTCACAAACCCTTCAGCTGCACATAGCTGTGAAGAAAGTTATGGGACAGAGGAAGGGAAAAGCAGCAAAGCTTGTGATGGAGAAGGCTCCGACTGTGATTTAAAAGGCACGTATTTTCACATGAAGCCACTTAAATACATGGTGACACTGCCCATTTTCACCTGTCTGCTTCTATGTTGCAGAAAGCACTCGCTGTCTTGCCCTGGAAGGGTGGTTTGGGCAATAAGTCAATTCTGAAATGATGCAGAAAGGTCCAAATGCGGCGCTTTGCACAACCAAGCTGTGCTGTGGCTCAGGGCTATAAATGGGAGCCAAGCTGCAGGAATTCAGTTTTCCCGGCAGCACGGTGGTTAATCCTGAGTCACTCAGACCCCAGCACTGGTTTTGGTGCACAGGTCCAAAACGTCACCGGCTTTCCAGCAAGGTGTTTTGGTGATGTTGTACAGACCCTCATCAGTTTCCAAGTGAAATCCATAATTTTCAGCAATTGGAATCTCCCGAGACCAGAAAAGATTAAGAGCCAAATCCATATAATTAGAGGTCTACTTTGACTCGTGGACAAGGCAAAGGCTGTGCTACAGGAACAAAGAGTAGATTAAAGATGTTAGTCCTGTTTCACTTTGGCTGCTGCTCCACTGAAATCAGTGGGGCTGCTCTAGGGATTAATTAGTCAATTTATGCTTGTTTGCATAAAGTGTGACATAGATCATCAGCCGAATAAAAGTGACTCAGCAGGACGGAGCAAAAGTTCAGGCAGTGCAACTCAGGGCAAGAGGGGAGAAAATTAACCGTGTCTGGACCGAGGTCACGGCTGGGCTGATCCGATCGCTGCGCCGGAGCATCGTGCCTACCGTGCGCCTCTAACCAGTGACTTGTGATGAGAGGCGACTACGGGCTTCTGCATCTCTAATAAAAGTCAGATCCCCCAGAAAATGTCTTTAAAGGGTCATACAAACATTCGGGTAGAGAAGAAAAGGAGCGCTGGGATCACTGCAGTGCACAGCAGTGGTCTGGTATTGCCCCTTGGTCTGAACTTCTGCCTCCTACCACTTAATATCCCAGCAACGTGCCCTTACGCCCAGCCTTGGGCTCCTCTTCCCAAAAGGTGTGGAAAAGGGATTCCTAACCCTGGCTTTTCATGTGGGAGCACCCAACTGAAGATAAAGAGCAGTAGGTGGCATCCTGGTCCTGCTGAAATCCTGGGGAGTTTTCTCGTACCCGTTTGCAGGGCCGGGAGCTCACCGGTACGTTACATACCGTGGACACAGGGAGGTCTGGTGGGCTGGTGTCTCTGCCAGGCTGCCAGTGCCTTTAGGGGACATTTTGCTGGCACGTGGCGTAGGAAGGAAAACAGTCAGAGATGGCACGGTGCGGTTGCAGAGAGGGGCTGTCAGACACCGCTTTTCCATTCTGGTTTTGTAAATACACATACCCAGTACGAGCTCACCGCCTGACGAGCATTTTCGGACAGAAGTGAAAACATTGCCTCCTTTTTGTTCACGTTTTGAATCTGCAATGCATTTACTGGGGCCAAACTGTAGCTCAGATGTAGTGAGAAATGCATCGCTGGGACTGGAGCGGAGCCAAAAGCTTCTCCTCTTTTACCCTGCCACCGACACACACGATGACACTTAATGATCTCTTGTCTAAATAGCGATGCGCTGGCAAAAAGACTTGAATCCCTGGGGAAGGGGTGGCATGGAGGCAAATGCATTAACGGTCACGGTGTATTTGGGAAATCCAACCCCCTTTGGCTTCTGAAGAGCACTTGGTTGCAGCATGTTCCGAAAATGGGGGGCAGTGGGACATGTTGGAGCAAGCCCAGTGAAGGATGGGAGGGGGGACGACTACAGCACAGCCTCCCTGGGACCAGCAGCAGCAGCAGCAGCAGCAATTAAATTTTGATCAAATATTGCCCTAAGAGCTGCTTGCCTAAGTCATGTGAGGTACCCAGTGGGCCAGATCCTCTGGAACAAACCCAGTATGCTCCAGTGAGGATCTGAGTCACAGGTCCTGGGGAATAATGTTAATTAGCATTAGACAACTGTTTCCTGGGGGAAGTTTGAAAAACAAGTATGTCTCAATCTTGCTTTTGAAAAGCCACATCTTGCCAACAGAGGGGATTTTTAAGACTTTTTCTCAAAGGGCTTCCAGGTATGGGTCCTGAAATGCTCAGGGAACGTCGGTGTAAACAGATTGATTTGGGGATTTTGTATTACGGAGAGAAATAGTTCAAATATTGCAGCATCCTCAGTAAAATCACACCATACACTGCTTATATTGAAAAGTAGCTCATTTGGTTTTAATTCATCCTGTACCATGAGGTTACAGCCTGTTTTAGTTCCTGCTTGCTTTTTAGCTGCTTTCTGTTACTTTTTTTTTTTTTTCTTTTCTGGAGCTTGTGAATTGCAAGGTCAAGCTAAAGTCAAACTTTACCATTTCAGTGATGAAATGCAAGCAGATGTGGCTGCTTCATGTGACACTGCGCCCGCCCCGCCGCGCTGGGGTCCGTGGGTGGTGCCTGGCACCCCGGACCACGTCCGCTCCCTCGCAGCTCAGCCGTTGCCAGTTCTCCGATTCGGATTTCAAAGTGGGTGCCAGGCCGACCGCTGTCCGTCCCAGGAAGGCGACCAGGGAAATTGCTTTAAACTCCAGCGCCTGCATGGAGCGCGGTACCCACAGCTGCTGTTTGCTCGGTCTTAGGACGGAGTGTAGGCAGATGACCGATGGTTTGTGATGATGTTTTCCTTCATAATATTTCATTGCATCAGAGTCTGATTTCCTCGGGGACATCAGGCTGTGCCTGCTGGCAGGGAGCGATGTTTCCCCTGGCTCCGTCACTTCCTGCACATCTATTCATTTGCTCTCCGCATCTTTCGTATGGTTTGCAAATGATAATCACTTGGCGTTGAGTAGGATGGATTCTCCTACCTGAAATAAAACTAAATTAACTCTCCCAGCCAATGACACTTTTTCATGGAGGTGATGGTGCTGCTCATGGCTGTGATGGCTCGTGCCCGTTCCTCTCTCCCCACCCATGAAACAAAACACTGATTCCCATGAGATGAGGCGTATGGCTCAGAGCAAAGCACCCGGGCACGCTGGCAGGATGGCATCAGCCATTCCTCCTGGGAGTCCTGCCCTCTCCTCCAGCCGTCTCTCGCTCTGGGCATTACTTTGCACTTGGTAGTCATCAATGGATTTCACCATTGTAGTGCAAAACATCCAGAATCTACTCCTGAGTTTGCCTCTAGATACAGAAATGAAAGCACAAGCTGCTTACACAGGGCAAGACGGGTTTGGCAGAGAGGATTCCCCTCACTCAGCGCATCCTGCACCGCAGGTTTGGGTCACTTGGTGCTTTTCATTCATAGGTTTGAAAAACTCCTTAAGCTATTCTGCACAGGACTGGTGAAGAGTTGAATCTCGGTGGTTTATGTTCATGACCCCATGGTGTGCAGCGAAGCCGCAGTAATTTGAAGTATTTCTCTTGGTTGTCTTGCTGATGTTATTTATTATCTAGGCAGAAAACATACAGAAGGTTGTTCTCTTTTGTGGCGATGCAGAGAAATACAAGGTTAGCAAGATTGCTGAGAATTAATGAATTTCTAAAGAACTTTGAGAATGTGCCCTGGAAATTTTTCATCTCGTGGTTTGTGTACACATGGCTCTGTTGCCTGTTTGCAGAATGGGATGTAAAGCTTTACATTGATGAAAACTATCCAAGTAACACAACGCAGTGTATTCCTTCCTCAGAAAAATCCCAACCAGACAATATTTTTCTACCTACTTTCAGCCTTACATTTTTCTAGGTCCGGGATGATATTTTTTTCTCTGTGCTGGCTAAGAGACGTGTTTCCAGAAGACCACCCAACCCCCAAATCCTTCTGAAAATTTGAAGCAATCTCTGAATAGAGAAAAAAGGGGATTGCGGCTCGAGCCCTCTGCTTTGGCCAGCACGGATGCTGCGAAGCCAGCCTGCTTTCCTCGCCGCAGCGTTCTCCCCGATGTTTCTCTCCAAGGTCTTTGCTTGATGTTGTTTTGTTTCTATTAGGATTAACGTGACCCACTTAGCGGTCTCGGAGGAAACGCTGTTTAAGTCTGAGGGATGGATGTGTATACAGGGCAGGACCGATGGTGTCCCACGTTTCAGGAACATCGCGGTTTTCTCACCGAGATGCGTGGAGCTGGAGCTGCGTCCAGACATGTGTTTGTAATTTTTTGTTTGGTCTGCCTTGGTTCTGAGAAATGGTGCATTTTTTGATTTGCCTCCTGAAAGGGTTTCACACTTTTGGATACCGGCGTTTGATTAGTTTTGATGATAACCACGGTAGTACAATTCTGACTTCCAGATTGCTTTCCAGCGTGACACTAAGCAGCCACCCATCTCCAAGGCTGAAGAAATTCACACGTGCATTTGATTTTTTCATTTTATGAAGATGCAAAAAAGCGTAAAATACTTGCCACCAACAAATAAAATAAAATAAAATAAAATAAAATAAAATAAAATAAAATAAAATAAAATAATAAAATAAATCACATTTCTTGTCCCTCTATTTCAAGTAATGTCTGCATGAGCCTGTTCTAGTCAATAGGTTGGGATCTATCAAGAACAGAGTAGCTCCAATTCCTTCTTTTATCATGTCTATACACTAGTTATCTGCCCGAGCAATTTTTGCAAACTTTGTTCAATGAAGGGCTGTGTTTGTCAAGTGTGTGATTTAAAAGAGAGTTACTGGACTTCGCAAGGAAAATTACTGGGAATTCTTGCCCAGAGATAACATAATATGAAGATGACAGAAAAGAGCAGGCTAGCATTTCTATCACCCTTTTTCCCTGCCTACTAATGGTTTTGATTCTCATTATTTCTCAAATGCCAAGAGTAAAAACTCTCCGGAGTACCAATTAGCTGTGCCCCGTCTGGATACAACTGCTCTCATCCAGGCCGTATTTTGAGATGCTGAAGCTCTCTTTGGGAAAAGGCAATTTGTGTGCAGCTAGGTTTGGCATTTTGCAAGTATTTCATCTCCTTGGGAAATAGAGACGGACTCATACTTAATTTAATTAAAAGCAAAGCTTTTTGTTAATTGACTTTAAATATAACCAATTACCATAAATGGGAACCTGAGATCTGTGTTTGCAGATGATTTTTATCTGCCTCATTTATGTTTTAGTAAGGGTTATACTTTCTTCAAAAAAGAGTAAGTGGCACTTTGAATTTACTTCTGAGTGAGCTTCTTGCCTTCTCTACAACCTTTTCCATCTGTTTTTGTCCTCTTAAATTTAGACAGTTGAACAATGACAGCGACAGAATTTATTTGTGTGCAACTATGGTTTTTTTTTTACCTTTCTGTTGCTTAAGCATACTGTACACTTAAGGTCTATTTTCTTATTTCAAAGAGCAAACATAGATAATTTAACGGTTAAAGTAATAACATTTTGGGTTACGGCTCAGGGCTGGTTCGGGTCAGGATCGCTGCGATGTCAGTGGTGCTGTGCTTGGTTAATAGGCGCTGATGGAGGTACGTTAGCAATGCTGGGGCTCAGCCTTTCCCCGGCATTAATTACCGCCGGCAGCCCTCTCCCGAGGTAGTGCTCGCCCTGCTTTGGAGATTAGGAAGCAGATCTGCTAAGACTGACGCTTTACTCACATGAATAGCTCCATTGAGTCCAACATGGCTATTAAGTGAGTTAAGTTCAATAATATATTAAATCTTTGCAGGGCCTAAGGCAACTTGGAGGAGGTTATTTAAGAAGTCTGCCCTAGCCTTTTGCTGCAGCCACAAAACCATCCTTGTCCGAGCCCGCTGCTTTCCCACTCCTCATTTCGTGGCTTGTGCAGTATTTTGCCCCGTTCCTCTTGCAGACACAGCACCTCTCACGAGCATCCTGCCTCTTTCTGTCGCTCCCCCCCTGCCCTAGCGCAGCCTCCCCTCCACAGCCCTTTGCATCTCTCCAGCCCACCTGTATTCCCTTGAATTCTGTTTTTCACTACTTTAATGGGAGCAAGCAAACAAACAAACCAACCAGAGGAGCAGCTTCCGCTGCCCCTCTGCAGCCAAAATAGCTCCGGCTTTTATGAAATTGCAATACTGGCAAAAGCAATAGAGGGAGCTGCTGCCGATGGCTGGGGTCCAGCAAAGCACTATGAGCTGTGCTCGCCTAATCCCCGGCAGCGATCTCGCCCACAGCTCTATCATTTAGAATTCCTTGAAGTGGATAAAAACAAAAAGGAGAAAGGAAAAAAAAAAAGCAACAGCCTCAATAAGATTTCTTTAGGTCAATATTTAAAGTGCTGGAAAAATTAAGAAAGATATTTGTAAAATTCCAAAATATTGTGCATAAGAATTTTCTGTTGTGCCTGTTTCGGTTCTTTCAGTGAAATGATTGCTTTTTTGGCCTACCCCTGTATTACTAAGTAGAGGTGATTAACAGCCTTCAAGTCCTTCAAATTTATTGTGATGTAACTGCTTTTGAAAGCAGATTTAATATCAGTACTCTATTTACATTATCCGAGAGCTAACATTTCAGAGACTATACTTTTGTATCAATGCCTGAGGCAAAGCAGATTGCACTGAAGATGTGCAAATGTATACAAGAAGAAAATTGCTTATATTCAATAAAGAACCGAGATATAAACATATTTTAATACAATGGCAGAAATGGCTTTAAAATCGCTGGGTTCCTACTAGTTTACTCCATCTACCTCCCTGACGTTTCTCTTCTGCATCCCGAGAGCAGCGCGGAGGGGCACCGACCCAAAGCTCATTTGCACCTAAGGGGGACGGCAAATGCCTGGCTGATGCAGGATAGTTTCTTCTGTGCACATCAGGCTTGCTTTCACCCCAAAAAACATTTCCGCTCCCACATTCCTGCTGCCCGTCCCCAGGCTACACACTGCCCTTGCGCTGCCTCTCTGCTCCTGCCCTCCCCTAAGCTCTCCCATCGCTCTGGGTGCCCCATCCCTGTCTTGGGATTTCTTGAGGGGACCCTACAGGCTCCCGAAATCCTGTTCTCAGGCTCGTCTTGCCCATGGGCATCTGTCAGGGCACTTGTTTGAGCATCAGTTGTGTATGAAGGTCTGGCTGCCCCATGTAGTGCCAGGCTCTGGGTGGAGTGGGAAGGGGTGGCTGTGGGCAGTCCTTGTCCCAGTGCCCAAAAGCTGCTCTCAGGCTGAAGGGAAGAGCAGGCAGGTAGCAAAGACGTGCCAGGGAGAGGTCTGTTCAGGTTGCTGTCAGCTGCCCAGCACTGAGGGATTCCTACCTCCTACCTTACCTCTATGGTAGAGCATAGAAAATGTTCCCTTTTTATACAAATATTTAATTCCCCTTGGTCTGTACAGAAATCAATGACTGTAGGGGTTTAAGGCCACCAGATCCAGCCTGACCCCGCTCCTCATGGATGTCACCAGTGCCACACTTCATGCCATGGCTGAGACCAGTCTAAAACCTCCCTCCTGCGCTTTTGTCTCTTCTGCATCTCACTGCTGCACTCCTGCTGCCTCTGCGCTGTGGTTTCATACTCAGCCGCCTCTATCTGAGATAACCAAAGACACAGAAACCTCCCAGTCTCCCTGCTAAAACCTTCCACGGTCAGCCCAAGGTGAGGGCCAGTGGTTGCGAAGCCTAGCCTAGCCTAGCCTAGCCTAGCCTAGCCTAGCTGAGCTGAGCTGAGCTGAGCCGGAGCTGGGCAGCCCAGCAGCTGGCTGCAGCTGGCTCCCTGCCGTGCAGCCCCCATGGCTGAGCTTGGGACGTGCATATTTTCACCCATCCTCACCCCTCTTTCCAGGCAAGTCTACCCACTCCTCCCCTCCCTCACTGTCTTTGATAGTTCATCCGTATTTTGCTACCAGCAGCAGCCTCCTGCTCTTCCCAGAAACCTTCTCCCCTCTATTAGCTGCCCCCGCCAGCCAAGTTTAACCACAGCAGTGCCCTGTGGCCCCAGGAAGGTTTCACAACTCCCTCTCCTTTGGCCACGAATCCTCTGTTTGTATCAACTCCTTCCTTATTTCTCACACCGCTCCAGCTCTGCGTGGCCAAACAGTGAATCAGCCATCACTGTCCCCATCTCTGCACCCCTTCTCCCATGGGTGCCGTGGCACGAGCACCCCCTCTGTCCTCCCAACACCCCGGCTGTGCCCTGAAGAGCGGTGGAGACCTCCAAAGCCTCTACCACCAGCTGGCCCAAAGCAAACCCTTTCAGCAACCACACGCCTGGAGGGGACAGGCATGAATGTCCCAATGTCACCTCTCCCAGGACAGGAGGTTTTCACCCAGGGAGTTCCGTGGGTGCTGGCGGGACCCTCTGGCCCTCGTTGTCTCCTGCAGCAAAGACATTATTAGCAGCATTAATATTTCAGCCGGTTTCCAGCGGGGATTCCCTTCATGCCACCTGGTGGACAAAGGGGACATATTCCCCTTTTTATTTTACAGAAGAGGAAGGAATTCCCGGGAAAGTTCATTTTCAGTGGGGAATCTGGCGGAGCATCACCCTATTTAAATTTTGTGTGACGAGAAATGCGATCCTGCGTTATCACGTACCCCGGGGTAATCCCCAAACCACCCTAGCATTAATCAAATATCTATTTCTAACCCATTGCTGATGTTTATGCATAATACTGCTGTTTAATCGTAAGTAAAAGCTGGTCAATAAAACTCAATTTGTACTATCGCCTTAACAAGCAAATAACTTTTCCCCTCCCTGAGACGTGGACAAATTCATCCTTTTATTTAGGTTTAGCAACTGCTTTCTGATTTTTTTAAACAAATGTGCAGTTTGAATCCCTCCTGTGGCCGGTCGCAGACAGGCTGCAAGGGATGGAAGCGCTGGTAAAAAGTCCATGAAAATAGAAAAATTTAAGTAAATAATAATGGATGTTCCTGGCAAACTTTTTTTTTTCAATTTATGGACACAAACATTGCATGAGAAACTCGGTTCCGAGAGACATTTTCGTTGGAGGATTAGAAGCAAATCCCCGAATTGAGGTGCTTAATGAAATGAACCAAAATGGCTTTTGCTCTCAAATCCCTGCAAGAAGAAGTGCCCAAACTGAGCTGCGAAAGAGCTTCAAATCATGAATAAATAGTGCAAAAACTGCAGCGTGCTCAGAGCACATTTCAGAACAGCACAAGACGGTGATAGCCGGTGAGGAAATTCATCGTCCGGAGTTTTCTCCCACTATTAACAGTTTTACATCCCTCTGCTCTAATCCTCCGGGAGAAATCCTACCTTTAGTGAAATCCACGGAAATTTTAGCAGCGATTTGACTTGGGCCAGGATTTTGCCCCATATCTTTTCATAAACTCAAAGTGACTGCACAGAAATATATAGTATAGGCAAAAATCACGGCAGCAGCTGTTGGTAGCTAATGCCGGGGAAAACACGGGGCAGTTTGAAAAACACTACAGAAAATGAAAAATCTCTTTGTGTATGTAGCCTGAAATCTCTGTGGGCAGAATGAAGGCGAAATTTGGCTACAGCCCTCTAACTGATGCCCTGATTGCTGCAAACAGAATATCACGAAATCTTTCTGCCTACAATTAGCTAGCACCGCGATTTTATATCTCACTTGAAAGACGACGTCTTTATAATATCCCGTGTAATCTTTCGGGGCAGTAACGCTTCTTCCCCAGGACATTCAGTTCAGCCACCCAAAGCCCTGGCTTGTTTTTCTAAAAAAGAAGGAAAAAACAAGCACAAATAAAAATATTTTGACTTCGGAATGAGGAAAATCATATGTTTTACTTGGAAAAGAAACGAATTGCTTTTGTTTTCTTCAGTGGTAAAACCCATATAACTTAGATTGTCCAGAAAAGGAAAGCTTTTCATTTTCTAGGGAAACAACCTCCTTCTCTCTCAAAGATTCAGTTTTCACGGACTGAGAATAACTTGCACTGTCTCAGATTAAACGACATGTATTAGTTCATCTCAGACTTTTTAAAACTCTCAGCAACAGTTTAAAAAAAAATAATCCGGCTAATCAAAAATAATAGAAAAATGAAACACGAACACGTTCCACCTAAAAAATGCAGACACAAAGACTGTAGGCTTTCCTCACCCTCATTAATTTATTTCCCCCAGCTCAGAAATTTTTGTTTAGCAAAATATTTGCTCTGAAAGCCGTTGGAGAACTTGGCTCCGGGGCAGGAGCTGCTCTACGGGGAAGCAGCGGGTGCCCGGCCACCTCCAGCCCGGCGCTGGTGTCTGCGGCACGGCTGCGGAGGTGATGGCACCCGCGCTGGGGACACGAGCCACCTTCATCCTTGGACCTTATCAGCTCCGTGTGCCCGGCCGGGGATATCGCTGCCCGGGGATGGGAGGGATACAGGCAGTGAGCTGGGATGGGCTGTGGGAGGCGGCGGAGGGAGAGGGTCAGGAATGACAGGGGACGTTTTTGGGGTAGGGGAGCACAAGTGGCTTAAGACGGCTTTATCAGTGAGTTATAAAACGGCAATCAGCAGGGCTGAGATTTGGCAATCAGTCAATACCGGCTCAAAAACAACCTGGAGAAATGAACCTGGGACCCACTTAAGGTGACCTTTGGAAGGAAGAAAAACAAGTTTAAAAGAAAACAAATGTTTCACAGTGGTGTTTTAAACAGCTCCGTTTAACTGAGGGTGTGTAAGGACATTTTTCCTCTGTGTGTGGGAAATCTTTGTATGCCTGAAGCTTTGTGGTGACACGACATGCTTGTGGCCCTCGGCCGGCTGCGGATGCCCCACCTGCATCCAGGTTCCCCCCTTTCCAGGGGACCCATCGGCTCCCGGGGAGCTCCCCGATGCCTCCAACCCCACAGCAAAGCTGGGCAAAGCTGCTTCACCCTTTCCTGGGACAATCCCGGGGCACGCGCTAACGAAGAGGCAGCTGTGAGTCTCCCTGATTTATTCTCTTCCCAAATAAACGCAGCGGTTGCAGGCAGCCCGTAAGACAGGTCGATATTCAGAGGTAGTTAGCACGGCCATTGAAATCCCAACCAGATTTAGTCTCGGGTTTGCATTCCAGTTTGAGGTCGGCTTGTCATCTCCCGGGAACACAGCAGTTGCATCAGGCCGTTGCACAACGCAGCTCAGGAGCAGCGGCTGATTTTCCCCACCTCGATCGCCTGTTCTGCTGCCCCAGGGCAGGATTCCCCACGAAACCCCAATTCCCCCCAGCCCTCAAGCAGAAGATGCCTATTTCTTTACCCCAAATGCGCCTGCTAGCAAAAACTCAAGAGTTTGAAGCCAACTGCCCTTCAAATGCTGGATATGAAGCCCTGCTTCTGCCCAGACTCTCCCTAAAAACCTCATGAGGAGTATGTGAAACGTTTGAAGGGGCTGAAATCGCCCAGCTGCGGATGGCGTGTAGCAGCCCCACTGAGATATCTGGTTTCTGTTACGTGTTTCTTTTCCTTGCATTATCTGTATTAGAACTTATAAAATGGATGATTTGTATCAGCTGTCCTGCTTTGTTGTTATTGCCATGCTCTGCTAAAATGATAACGAACCGCTCGTCCCAAATCTTCCCCTCCCACAAAATATCCCAGCTATGTGAAATAAAAGACGCCATTTTATTACAGGGCTGAACAAAACTGTAGAAGAGGCAAAGCAAAGGGGCTGCGAGGGGCACGGCTCCAGGGAAGCGCAGGAAAAGTTGGTGGAGATGATGGTCCCAGGGAATGCAAAAGCAATTATCAGCTTGGAAATTATTTGTCATTTTGCAATCACGATCGGGAGCCTCATACCTTCCCTGCACTGCATCATAGCCTGGGACACTTGGGTTTCAGAGAACAGTTCCCAACTTTCATATGGGATTTCACACTAAAGCATTTTTTGGGAGAACTTATAATTTGCTCTATCTGGAAGCATATCATTTACCTGAATTTCCAGGTGCTGGGCAAAATTAATCCTTGAACGTACCTAATTTCATGAGGTGATGGAGAATGGGATATTTTGGGTCTGCTCACCCAAATGGGTGTTCCTGATCTTTCCCTGGCGAGCCTTGGCCAAGCCACGTGCATGGCCAGGTGACTGCCATCATGCATTCCTATACAGTAATTCCCTCACTCGTGAACTGGGAATTTTTTTGCTGCACCATCTGGTGATGAGGTTTTCCAGGAGAAAGACAGCAGAGTCTGTGCATTTGTACATCTGTGAGCTCAAAACCCTCCCCGTGGGTGATTCATGAGATCAACAGCCGCATTTCCCAGGCTGCGGGAGCCCCTGTGCAAACACACGCAGTTGTGGATCGCGTCCTGATTTCAATGCAAATTACGCCCCAAATCGTAAGGTTATATATGGTTTTGGTCTGGCTCCTCCACCAAAATTTTATGGTGTCCTCCTCTTCAGTGACCACAGTTTCCCCTCAAAATATTTAAGGTGTTTATATCCCTTCCTCACTTTACCTCTTCTTTCCACCGCTTGCATTGTGAGGTTGGTGCAAGCAAACACTATCTCAATTTTTCAGACTACAAAAAGGAGGCAGAGCTGAAGTGATTTATCATTAAAGGAACGGAGGTCAGATCCAGACCTCCAGCTCGGGAGAAGCTGTGAATACTGCTCCTTTGCCAAAACCATTGAGCTGAACCCTTCTTAGCTTTGGTAGTCCCACTGCAGAACCACTTTTGGAAAGTACTTATCTTAGGAGTTGCAAATACCGTGACATTTCAGATGAAATCTCATCGAGCAAGTCTACTTTTCAGAGGAAATATTAGGAACTTAACAACTTAACACTTCAACAGTGATAAAAACATATTTGTCTTTTATACAGAAAAGGGCTGACAGCCAAATTCTGTAATTGAGAAGACTTCCTCAAATATATAACACTGAATGAGCAGCAAAAGGGTCAATTCATATTTTTATGAAAACAAGCAAAAGTGACTGTTCTGTTTATATTATATATGCCTGGAGCGTGGGCATCCCGTCTCATTCCTGTCTTCGGAGGCGATGCGAACTGTCACATAACTTAAAGAAAAAGCTAGAATGTCTGGGTGAAAGGAATATACAGAAATAGATTTCAAGACAATAAAAGCAATAATTTATCATCGGAAAAAGTGCCGGCGTCAGAACTTTTATTAGAACTTCAGTGAGGCTACACCAAATTGCATCGGTGGGAGAGAGCGTTAGTGAGTATTATTTTAAGTGGTCTGGCTAAAGAGTATCTCCTTGCACGGCTTTGCAGTGGATTATTAATTATGATTTAAAAACTCAGTAAAGGTTTTATTTCTCCATCTTTCTGTTCTCATCAAAAACGTACCTCATTACAGACCTATTATGGTCCTTCTGCAAATAGAAGACGGTATGTTTTCTGCTTTAATCAGACGTTTTCATTTGCCTCTAACTTCCTGGTGAACATTACGGACTTCAAAGGATTAAAATTCTTAATTCTGGTCCAACAAGAAAATTGTTTGGTGTGGGGTTTTTTTGTTTGCTTGTTTCAGATTATCAGAATAAAAAATTTTTGCCCTCCCCTGTCTTTTTCTGTATATTTTAGAAAAGTCTTGCTTGGTAGATAATTTGAAAACACTTGTCACTTCTCACAATATTGTTAGCAGAATCAAGTGCTAAATACCCCAATAGAATAAAAACCTAATAAAAGACATGGTTTATAACTATTAATTTTTGCAGCTGCTTGAAAAAAAGCCCACACACATGTTTATAGGGATTTTTGCTTTGCTGATGACATCCATTTATCCTCTTTCCCCTAAATGCCAGTGTTCCGAAGCAGTTGCAAGTGCCCCCTTCTATGTCATTTCAGGAGAGTCAAGACCAAATTTTTCATTAAAGAAAATTGGGAATTGTTCCTTTGCAGCCGTGCTGCTGCCTACCTGCTGAACTGCTGGTCCAAAATGTCCTGGTTTTCCTTGCTAGTCAGAGGAACATTGCAAGGAGGTGGTGGAATTTGAAACGAAAACTGCTTGTGGGTCAGCTGGGAATTGCTCTGCAAATTTGTCTTCAGTTGTTGACAGACTCCCTGGATTACAAAGACAGAGGCAGAGAGGAGAAACTCTGCTTAATCCCAAATGCAAAGCACAGGTGGAAACTATCCAATAAAATCGGGTTTGGGAGGGTTGCTTGGAAAATTCTGTTTCACCAAATTGCAATTGTTTTTGCATGAACATGTTCATTTAAAACAAAACAAAACAAAACAAAACAAAACAAAACACTTTGCTAGGAAGGTTTTTCAAATCCAGTTTCCTGCCAAGGCTAGAAAACGCAAGGACTGTCATTCTTCCTGCACAACAGCCCATCCAAACCACCTGCCAATGTAATTTCCCAGAGATAAGGGGATTTACATTTCAGAATTTTCCTCTGCCTCTATTTTTCCCTTGAAAAGTGCCAACCAAACTCAGCATCGCTTTGGGTTGGAACCAAAGGTCAAGCCCTGATTTCCTTCAAGAGACGCGATTGCTTTGCAGCCAACCCAGCTTGGAGAGGTGCATCGAACAACAGGGATTAAATTTTCATGCCAGATCATATGGTTCAAAATAAAGAAGGTTCAGTTATTTCCCTTTGCTCTTCCCAACAAGAATGCCTCCCAGCAAAGTGCTCTGTGTTTGAATTTTAGATCAAAACAGTTGCTGTGCATCCAAAGCCTTCCTGCAGCGCCGTGGCTCAGCCATGCTTGCAAACAGAAAGGAGGCCAAGGGAGAAAACTCTTTAAGACACAAGTCGGAGTGCGAAGGGAGTGGAATAAAAGCTACTGCTTGAAAATCCATTCCAGAGGATGGGATCTGACATCCTGCAGCTGCCAAGCAGGCTGTATGTGTGGCAATGGGTGTTGTCTCTCACGCTGAGCGTGAGGCGGGAGAACATGTGGCTGCAAAGGCGAGCCAAAGGCGGGGGGAGAGCTTTCTGCAAAGATGCTCGTGCGTTGACTTGCTCCTTCAACAGATCTGGCACTTCGAAACACGACAGCGCTGGCTTGCAGAGAAGCTGTCCCATACCCGAAAGGCTGTTCAGTTCGTCCTGCCACCCAAGTCCTGTGTCTTGAAGCCTCCATGTGCAGGAGGGCTGCAGGGCAGGCAAGTGTGGGGAGCAGCAGAAATCAGCTGCATGCTTCAGTGCAACAACAGGGAGGGAGGGAAGTAGTGGCTGTTACTTAGCGTCCGTCTGGCCATCGGTTTTCATGCACTTTACAGGGAAATAGTAGCACCAGGTAATTTATTGGGTCTTCCGGGTGACGACAGCAAGAGGAGAGGTGGTGCTGGTCCTGCATGGGCAGAGGTGGTCATTGCTGAGCTTGCTGGGTTTAATCATGGTCCAGATCTCCCCCTTCCACCTCTCTAAGCCAGACCTGCTCCTCTCTCTGCCTCCCATTTCCTCAAAGAGGTTTTTTTCAGGTACTGCTCACTGTAAGCCTTGCCTTCGCAAGGGCCCTGTGGGTTACGTTTCGACGGGATAATGAGCCAGGGAGGAATGTTTTCAGGAGGGATTTTTCCCTTTGGTGCTTAAAGGGAGCCAAATTATCGTAAAAATTGTAACACTGTATGTGAACATCACTCCATATTCCAAGTTACTGCTGAATCCTTTGCTGTTGCTGTTTGAACGTCCATGCTCTGGAGGAGCAGGGGGACTTTCTAGAGCTGCTGAAGAATGAAACAGGGCAAAAGCAAACTTGCTCTTGTGATGAGAAGATCCTGCCCAGCAGTATCTGGCCACCAGCTATTTGAATAGAGTGAGATGGACATTTCATGGTGCCCTGAACTCCACTCCAGGTGGTATGTTACAAGTTGTTTATATGAAGATTTATTCATTTTCAAGCCATTGGATGGATGGTAGCTGTCCAGTTTGGAAAATGGAAAATAAGGAACTAACTAGGAAACTGCAGGTACAATGTGCCCAGAGCATTTGGCAAACACCTGTCCACAGTGCCCAAACTTCTTAGCAAGGTGCTCACATCCAGTTGTCAACTCTTGACCGCTCTCAACAAATCTGTTCTCTGGAATCCCCTCTGAGCCCTTCTTTGATTTTTTTTTTTTTTTTAATGAAGAACATTTTCTGTATAATTGCCATAGGATTTTTCTTCTTTATTTTTTGGTTATCTTTATTGTGGCCATCAAGCCTGCTGAGACAAAGTTTGCCCTCATTAGATGCAACAGCAGATGCAGCTCTTCTGCCCTCCTAATGCCACTCTAGCTTTCTGGACAGCACATATACCTCGCTTATTTATAACATAAATTAAAAAAATCAACAAGGCTCTTCAGAATACTACCTCAGGAAAGGACAAGTAACAATAATGTTCAGAGACCTGTTGGGAGGAGCATTATCCACAACCTATTTAGATTTCAAAAATAAGTTGAAATGCCGCAAGCCACTCCATAGCTTCTCCTTGTTTTGGCAATAGAATTATGGCCACATCCAGATTTCCCGCAGTATTTCCATTTCCCATCACCACCATGCATGCACGGTAGTGACTGAACATTTTAAAAGCAAAAATCCCCTAGCACTTACCAAAGAAAAGATGTTTAACAAACGTTTGGGGTCCAACGAAGCGGGGACAGCAACGGCACAGGCATGTCCCAGCCCAACCTGCCTTTCCAGGAATGCAGGTTTCCTGCAAAATTGCTTTCCCCGCCTCAGGACAACACCCCCGGCACCTCTCCTCCTGCCCTGCTCCGCAGTTATTGTGTGCACAGATGAATGGCACAGACCCGTGCGCTGGGATGTTATTGCTGGATAAAGCTAATAAAACATTTGACTCACTGCGAGGAAGCTTTCCCATCCCACTACACGCCTGATCTTCAGGGTTACCCGCGTTTGCCTCCTCACCTTTGCATTGTATGATGTTATTCTAACCTCTTTCATCTTTGGCTTTTGGCAGTCTTTTCTGCTTTAAGTATATAGTTATCTTAAGTTGAGCAAGATGTTTCAGGCTACAATAACTGGCTGATGTTTTAAATTGAAATCTCGTAATATGCATTCAATTTACATGTATTAAGGCTCTCATTCAATCTGAAATACCAACCAAGTATAAAATAATAGTGACACTTGACATTTTCAGAGAGATTTACAACTTCAAAGGGCTCTACAATATAAACGAACTCTCTCTGTACTTATGAGATGGGTAAGCAAATACTATTAAGACAGAAAATAGACAAGGAGAGATTGCAGAGTTTGCCCAAGGCCAGACACGGAGCTGGTGTCAGAGCTGGGGTCCTGGCTCTCTCTCCTCTACCCAAACTGCTAGACAGCTGTTAACTTTAAAAGCTGCATGACCAACACGGATGAGTCACATAGGTCTACATCCCAAGAGAAATTTAGGCACTGGAATTGAATTCTGAATTGAATTCAATCCAACAAAACACAGCTGGTCTCTACCTAGCCCTGGGAGCTCGGGGGCATCGTGGGTGCTGCGGTTCCTCAGTTCCGAGGTGCCCCTGCACTGGCCATGCGGCTTCAGCACCCCGGTTGGGGTTGGGTGGGATGATGGCCACGGGGCAGATCCTGCTTGTGCAGACCTGCCTCCAGCACAGCCGCGGTCCTACCCTGCAGGCAAATGATAAAACTGGTAGGAAGTCCTGTGGACCAACTGTCTTTAGTAACAGCCTGTGCATCTGTCAGTGAGAATGGTTTCAGTCTATTTTCTCATTTGCAAACAGGGGCTGGGTCCCTGTCTTGCAACACTCCTTCATTTCGAGGGGAGGAGATGGCTTTCAAGCATTGATGTGCTGCTCCAGTAGCCTGAATTAGAAACCTGCACGCTGCTTGATGGATGCTGCTATTGTTAACGCAAATAAGCGGGTGGATGTTTCATTAATCACAGCCCATAAACCATTTTGACTAACCGAAAAAATATTTCCTCTTTCTTATTCACGCAATAGTTTCTCTGAGCCTTTTAGCCCATTTGTACGGGCTAGAGAATGAGTTTCTACCCGTTATACAGCACGTCCTGCCCTTCCCTTTCTTAGTAAACATCAGCAGCTCGATTCCATGATGTGTTTTGATGAACTGCCAAGAGCCAGCTAATGTACTGTTTGCTGACAAGTATTTGTTATTAATCCAAAAACACTGAGCTTGTGGGTTGGGATTTTATTATTTTTTTTCTTAAGAAATATAAAAAGCAAATTAAACAAGGGTGTGGAGATTCCTCAAATGTAGCTACTGTTCCTTCCGTGATGCAGTTGAAAATATGCAGCTCCTCCAGTTCCAGGGAGTTATTTAAGGCATTCTACTCCTTTATCACATTTATCTTCTTGCAGAAATCACAAAAGCTTGAGAGGGTGTCCTCTTCTGATGACCATTTTCATTAATGAGTTAGAATTTTGAAGCCAACGCAGGAGGATAAACCTGTGGCAGCACTTCCTTGTACACGTCTTGCTGCTTCGTGTGGCTCCCTGGAACCAGGTGGCCACAACGGGGTGACAGCTGCCCATCACCAGCTGAGAACCCCCAAACTCAACATCCATGTGACCCACCTGCAATGTCTCACATCAACTAATGGGTTCTTTCGGTGTGTTTTTGACAGGACCCCTCCTTACAGCCTCCATGGATTTTGGGGATGTGCTCAGGACTCCAGCATAGAGCCTGGGATGCTTCGCTACCTGGATGAACCCTTTCACAGGGAGCAGCCCATTAACTCGTTGCAGAGGTACTCGCAGCGCCAGCCATGGCTGGGATCATCCCTATCCCATCTCCAGAAATGGCTTGTGGGAGGGAAGTGTGTGGAGGAGGAGGAGGAGGGGGAAGACATGCTTTGAAAGCGTTCCCAAGCCAAGCACGTTGGAGGTGAGCGTCTCCGCACCAGCAAGCGTGGCACGTCAGGCTGCGGCGCTCGCTGCACCAACAGGTTTGTGCAACGGGACCCCCCACAATGCGGAGAAGAAAGCGCCCAGAGGGCAGATCAATTTTAAGCTTGATGTAAAAAGATGACAACTATATATGAGCCGAGTAGGTGGAAAACACAGGGGCTTTCATTTTCATGTGCAGGGCACCATTTGCCTTCCAAATTCAACTGACAGCTTTTGAGGCAGTTCTTTCAGGTGACAAATGGTAATAAAGCTCCTATTTACACTGGCTGTTGACTCATCTCAGGTGGAATTATGTACCGAAATAAGTAAATAGCTTCCTATTCAATGTGATCCATACACAGCTATGGGCATAGTACAATGCAAAGCTCCTGTATAGACAAGACTCTTGTTTGTTGTGTGCTTTTCTAGGTCACTTAGCACTTTGCTTCATCAACGTGCTTTTTAGGAGCGAGACTCCTGGTGTGAATGGTCTTTCCGTTGTCCAGAGTAATTCACCCTTAAAAGCTAGCAAAGCTATGATTGCTTTTTAATTTGCATTGTAAATACATTAAAGACGAGCTGAACAAACCAGATCAACTTAGGATGCCTTTTTATATACCTGAATATGACGGCTTGTGAAGTTTATTTTGTTAGTATCTCCATTTATCTCATGAGTTTTGGGATTGTTAGAAAAATATGTCTTGGAAAAGGGTTCTCAAGATAATTGCTTTTCAGATGGTGCGATTGCTGGACCTTACACGTGTATGTAACACTTTCATAGCTCTGGTTTGTGTCAGTCAAGCCGGTACAGGGGCTTGTGCACATTTTTGTGTTAGGGCAGTATTTCTCCGGGGCCTTGGAAGCCATTTTGGAGATATTTAACCCAGCGGAAGATGTGTGATTGAAAATCCCTTAAAAACTAACCAAAACAAACTCAAAGAGCAACAGTCAGCAACATGGGGGGAAAAAAAAAGTGTATAATGTTTTTTCCTTTAAAAACACTCAAAATTTAACATAAGCGTTTTTGAACTGGACTCCCTTCTGTGATGCTGCTTGAGGACGTCCCAAATCACAAGGTAGAAATCAGGAAAAGTAAAGGAACGTGAGATGAAGCAACTTGACGACTGCTGTGGATATATCAAGGAACACAACATGTTTATGAGCATCTGTTCATGGCTCTGAAGGACATTTCAGTCCAATTCCTGCTGACTTTCCTGTTGGATGAAGCCATCTTTCTCTTTTGACTCTCAAAGGATTGTGGGAAAGTAGTGTCCTAACTGAGCTGGCAAGCTATCTGGGGTATTTTGGGCCACCTACCTTGTAAGGTTGCCCATGTGAAATCATGGCTGGTTGGTCACTATCTAGAAACTGCAAGAGATGCAATATTGTGGTTTTCTATATACATAGATAAGCTTTTGTATCTTAGGCCAGAATAACTTACTTTCCAATATAGATACACACCTATAAATGCAAAAATAATGTGATTTCCCATGATCTCAGTCCTCTTGTAATAGAGACCGATTCATCCAGTCAGTGTGAAAATGGTGATTCCATGTACGAAATGAATATGAAAGTTTCCCAAAACTGTCACCTGCCAAATGATTTTTCTGTTCCCAGAATTTTCTAGACTAGTCAGTCTTTAACTTGTTTTTCTTTTATTGATAATAGAGACCTTGCAATAGAGAAGATGAATGAATCGTGACAAATAGAAGTTGTATCAAAGGTGGCTGAAAAATGCATTTTCTTACTTCTTGGCACTGGAAATTGAAATAGTATCTGAAACTGTTTCTGTTTCTAAGGATTTAAAAATGTAACATAATTTTCTTCTTCCATTAGATTCTTCCAAAAGTGATGGTAATAAGTCATCCAGTGTGTTCAGAGTAAGTCATTATCGAGTTAGCATCCAGCCAAAGTGGCATGACTGCAAGCTCTTAATTCTGTTTCCTTTATGGTTCTGGCCTTGAAAGTTCCCAGCATTTTAGCACTTACGGAAGAGGAAGGGTTGACCAAACTGAGTTTGCAAGGGAGTTTGAGGAGGCTTGTCCAGATGAGGTGCACAGGGACAGGCAGCATCTCATGTTCCCTGGAAACCCTAAGTCATGTGCTGCAAAGGAAGTTACTTTCCTCTTACCTCTTCTTACCTTTTATTACTAGCGTTCACATTTAACTCTTCAATCTCTCCTTCAAAGCCATCCCAGTGGAAAAGCATATAATAATGAAGGTAAACTTTACTTTCCCTTCCGTCTCCATCGACTTCTTTCTCTAATATTTCTCTAGTTGATGCTGAAATTACTGTTTGGCAAAAATCACCGTCCCATAAATAAGCCAGATATTTGCGTCACTTTGTGGGTATTTTTGAGAGACGTGAGATGCCACTACCAGTGCATAGCTGAGGTGTATCTGAAGCAGAAGAACTCAGGTCTTCCAGTGCTGTTGCAGGATCGCGTCTCACCATCTCATGGCTGTCACCACTAAGAGGAATCTCTGCCATCTCAAAAATCTGTGTGGTGCATATAGTTTCTCTACAGAGAAGATTGCACCTACATGTCTGATGCATATATGAATGTGCATGGAAGACAATAAGCGTTGTCTTCTGTTGCCAGATAGTAAAAGAGAAGTAGGAAAGGTGTTGCAGTTCTCCAGAGTGCAAAGTGACCTACAGCCCCTCAGTGGGAGGCATGAAGTTATGTAGCTCATTAAACCTTAAAAAAGCAAGGAGAGAAGCTGCTTCCAATTATCAGGATGAAAATTAATGAAATAAAAACTACAGACAGGCTGCAGAATTATGCAATAAAAAGGGCTTTGCTGGCATTAACAAGGCGGTGTGTAATATTTGTGTGGTTCTAGCTCAGCCTTGGCCTGAACACATGGTGATTCTGCACATAAAATGTATCCAAATTAATGAATTAAAAATCCTTGATAATCCCACACAATTTTCTGTTCATAGTTAAGTATTATTAGTTGGGAAATCTCCTCAGAAAGGGAAAATGAGGTTGTGATCTGTTGTCTGAGAAAATAACCTCTTTGTTAGTACCAAAAGAGTTGTGCGCTGGAATGGCTGGCCGGATTAATGGAAAAGCCCAACTGCTGTCTTGTTGTTAGAGGGAACGAAGGTCCAAGGTAGCAGTAACTGCATATAACGAGGTCTGGAAGAGACCTACTGTTTGGGGGACGTGGAACTGAAGCAAGGGTGAGAGTTGCAGTGAAAATGCACGAGAAAAGCTGCCTTTAGGTACATGAACAGTCTTATTATGAGGTTTCACATCAGCCCACAAAGAATAGCCTCCACAATATTAGCTCTGCCTTGGGATCCAAACAGTGTTGCCATATTAGTCCACATTTAAAATCAACCTAGTGCGTTCTGCTATAACCACAGGTCATAGCCTTCAGCATCAAGAGACTGCATGAGCCTGATGCAGAAAATATTGCTTTTTCCTCCAGCCTCAGCCACCCCTTCCTTTTCACTTTCCTTCTCCCCATTTCTATGAAAGGGCACCATTGCCTTTCCAGGCAGCTGAGCAAAAAGTGTTCCATCGCTTTGCAAACTCCGTAAATGTAACCTTTGTTTCTGTTGTAGTGATGTCTGTCTGGCAAGGGATATACGTATGATCCAGAAAGTGTTCACCAAGGACCGAAGAGCCTGCTGGCCTGGCGAGCAAGGTACAGTGAAAGTAGTATACATGAAAATGTGTTAGTGAGATTGCTATTCCCGTGAATGTCGATACAGAATCTCCAGAGAGGGGAGAATGTTGCAATCTAAACATTTATATTGTAAAAAAATGGGAAATCATTTGCTTAGACATAAATTAGCCCCTACGAGACAGATTTATTGCGGCATGGAATGTTTTAATGAGAAGAGGAGGTTCCACAATCATGGGATACATTTTGCATCAAAATGTTTGACATATAAATAACATTCGGGCGAAATTTTCAACCCCGTGATATTTAGCACTTAACTGGGGATTTGGAAGGAATTTAAGGAAGAGGCATATGTAAATTGGTTTTTCAGTTAAAATCTGAGCTCTCTGAAGTCTGACGTCAGGTTTACGCATGGGAGCCGTGCTGGGATGCCCGCTGCGGGGGAGAGGTGAGAGCTGAGGTCTGAATGGCTCACAGAAGTGATGTTTGTGGAGGGCAGCTCTCCCTCTCTCCCTCCTTCATGCAAAGCCCTTTCTACGCCTGGTTCTGGGGATAGGAGAGATGACAGGAGCACAACTTCAGAAATGCTGTTTGTCTTTCGCCCCCTGCTACTCCAAAGCCCCGTATTTCACATGCTCCTCAGGGACTGTTCGGTTTAACAGTGATTATTCTTGGTGTAGGAATCGACTCCAGGCTCCCTGAATGAATCTGAAAAAGGAGATACAGTTGAAAGCTGGTAGATCAGTTCCTGGCTGTGTGGTGGTGTCGGAGAGAGTCAGCAGAGAGTGATTCCCAAAGGGCAAACAGTAGGATTTTTCCTATTTCATACGGCTATAAGCAGTGAGCTTTAACATCCTCTGTAAGAAAATGCCAATGTATATTCAAAGTCAAGAGCTGGGTCCTCAGCTGAGAACATCTTATTTCTAGCCGGCATTTCTGTCAGGAATGACTTCTTTTTTTCTTGTTAACTCATGCTTGAAAGATGACAACAACAACCCCCAAAACTCTTTCTCGCATTCTCTTTGGTGAAATGCAGCTGGATAGGAAATAATGGGAAAAAAAAGGAAAGAATTATGAAGTTATTATGTCATTCTGATAGGCCATTCACTGAGGAATCATAAATATAACAGAATATCAAGGGATATGAATGCAGATTTTAACTCCTCAGATTTTAATGCTGGTGACAATGGGCATTTTGTAGACCTTCTTTGAATAAATGCAGACAAATGAGCTGCGGATTTATGGGCTAGAGCCAGTTTTCACACCAAGTACAGCCACAGAGGGGGATGCTGAGTGCTGACATTGGGGAGACTCTTCGTCTGGGACCGAGGGCTAAATATTTCAGACCAGAAAGCACATTTTCAAGGTCTGAGTCTCTTTTCCACCTCTGGGAACCTGTCAGAGATTTGGGGGACAGCTATGGCAGAAGCAGCATGGTGATTTCCACAGGTATTGCCAATTCTGCTTGAATATCCCAGAAGAGTTATTACCCTTCAGCTCCCAAACTCGGTACTGTGATCTCTATCCTGTTTATCAACTGACTTTGCTGAGGTGATGCCTTGAGCACCCACTGAGGACCTGACCTTTTATTGAAAGAAAAATACTCCTGAAGACGTCATCCCAGGAGAGTTGGCACTGAAATCATGGGATACTGTTTCTAGCAGAGATGAGCATTGGGATGAGCAGGAGAGCACTGGACTTTCCCAGAGGAAATGCTTCCACTCCTCCAGGAAAAGCAGAAACACTGGCAGAGAGAAAGCTGGAAATCGCAGGTGTTTAATAGCCAAGGCTGAGGGGAGAGATGGAAAAAAGCTGGGACATTTCTGGGACAAGTAGTCAAACCACATGCCTTCCACGCTGGCTCTGAAGAATATGAATTCATATTATTTGGGCATGTAACTTAAGTATTCTCTCTCAGATGCTCAAAAAGGCTGTAACAGTCATTTTGTGTTTCCAAACCCGTGGTGAAGAAGAAAGCACGTACGTAAAGCTTGTTTCATGAACGGTGCTTATGAAGAAGCTGTCTTGAGGTTGGGGAAATGGGCACGCACTGCCCAACCACAGCAGTCCTTTGAGTTATCTTGCACATAAAATTAGCTTATTTTTTAATGTTAAGAACAAACCAATGTATTTCAACTGATAAGAATAATAATTACAACATTAGAACCTCTCTCAGTGTCAGAGAAGGTGCACAGATGACTTGGAGGGACACTTTGGCAAAGTTTGCCTGGAATTCTTTGGCACTCCTTAGAGGTATAAATCCTGTTTTCTTATCCAGGTTTTTTCTTCCTCTTTACATTTCACCATCTTTCACTGCTCCTGGTATTTCAAAGACAGAAGTTAAGGAATTACTATGGATAAAACCATGAAAGTTTTGTTCAAGAGTGATATCTCCAAGAGCACAGCATTTGAAGTAAAACTGTGTTCAGTTTTGATGTATGTAAGTTAGGGGAGGGGGAGCAAAGTATCCTCTTTCCTGTGTTGATAGAGCAATTTTTAGCAGTTTGGCACAGAACAAGGAATAGTGAAGTTTGACCTTGAATTTGTTGTGGTTTTCCACAAGAAAAGGTCATGTTTAAACAGCATAAATGCCTCATCTTTCTAGGAAAAGCTGTTTTCACCTAATTCATAACATGTTTGCAGTTCTTATGTTAGTAATGAACTGCACTGATTTTGCTGTGTAAGTAATAAATTCACTGACTAAATTTTGCAAAAATAGCAACCCCGGCCAAATTTGCAAGATCTTGGGAAAGTCATGAAAACCATCAATCTTGGCATTCAAAAGTTTACAAAGCGAAACTTTGTTTTACACAAACGCTGTTATAATAATTTATACATTTCATTTAACATTTCTTTTACTTAATAAGTACATAATTCATACAGGACAGAAATTAAATTGTACAACACTTGGTTTCAATTTTGCAGTTCCTATTAGGGGATTTTAATGCTCTCCTATTATTGCTACAGAGTTTTTTTCACTGCTATTGGTCCATATCATCCATGTGTTGGTCAGCTTAGATGAAAAGCCACATTGCATGCGCTAAACCTTAATACTAATGCCACCAAATTAATCAATTCCTACTTTCTGACTTCTGAACCTACCCTTAGGTGAAGGAAACATGATCCACTGAGGATCATCTTGCAATTAAAACAATTCTCTATGAATCAGCATGACAATGCAGGTGCTAAGCAAGCATCTGTTCAATTAAGTTGGTTTAGCAGTTTTGGGGCAAGTCTATTTTGCTTTTTTTCACATCATTAAGCTTACACTTAATGCTCCCAGCAAACAATAGCTCATTAGTGGATTAGGGGTAATTACCAACAGCAGTCATTATTCCTAAGGCTTAATGGGCCAATTTGCTGCTGTAATAGTACCCCAGTATTGTGGTGCTCCGGCAGAAAAGCTGGGGGTGCTGGAATGAGCCATTGCCTTGAAGGCCCTGGAAATGGCTGAGCAACCCCAGCCCTTCCCAGGCCACCCCACCATAGGGTGGATGGGGCCTTGCTGCCAGCTGGGGGGTCCCATCAGCTCCCAACTTACATTTTGGGAGCTGGGTTGAAGCCGAAGAGCACCTGGTTGGGGACAGCTGCTTGTCCCCAAAGCTGCCAGGGTTGCTGTCCGTAGAAAGTCCCGTAAGGAAAGGGGGGGACGCCAGAAGCCGTGCCTGCAGGTCCAACCGACACTGCCCCACCTGAACCTCTCCTGGCCTCTCCTCCCAGGGCTGCGCAGGGATGTCTTGAACATTTTTCCGTTCTCATTTGGACCAGAGACTGAGAGATGATATCTGAACACTGCCCAGGTATGAAATCTTTCATGAAGCTCTGTAAGGTCCCAGCTTAGCTCAACAGCTGATGGGCTGGAAGAATTCCTAAAGAATATTTATATAAAATGTTAAGGGATCTTTAAGGAGTAAGTGGCTGAGCTGGCCAGAACGGCACATGCCTACAGCATTATGGTAAGGAGTTAGATTCACTTGCTGTTGCACCACCTTCCAGTTGCCTTCAATGACCATAATGAAGAGCAAGTGGCAAAAAATATTCCTGAGCTGGAAACCTTGTACTGTAGCAATAAGGATGAACAACTCGGCTCCATCTTCAAATTTCCCAGGCAGCTTGGGCTGCCTGCAGGTCTCAACATCTCCATCCTCTGCATGGTCCGTGGGCAGGGGTTGAGCAGAAAAGCCAGGGACCTGAGTGCAGAGGACTGAAGGGACCATTAGAAGAGTCGAAGTATGTGTAATTGTAGTCCTGTTTGCAAGCAGAGTAAAATGATAATGACAGCTATGTTTTTATTTTTAGCATTATATTTTCAGTCACTCATTTCAACCTAGAGTGCCATATCATTTTTTTGCTTTTAGGAAGAGGATTAAGAAAGGGAAAAAAGACATAATGCTATAGTGGAGTTAAGTGCCACTTCTTCAGGCTCCTGTCAAATCTTGTAATTCAGAATAATTACCAGTGTCAGGTTTGGGGAAGGAGGTTGATGTAAATTGCCTCGATCTGTACTCATCCTGTGAGAAAAGAAAAACAGTATGTTAGAAGGTAGAGGACTGAACAGTCATCACCAGGAAAATCATTGTTTAAGCCGCCTCAGTTTAATATACATGACTGTATTTTATCTCCGTTTTTCTTCATGTCATTCAGATCTGAGCAAATCCTGCTCATGCTGAGACCAATGGCGAGTTCTCATTTATTTTAACGGCCCAGCCTATAGACTCCTGCTTAGCAGGAGGTCTTGCGGGTTGCTAAGCATTGTATTCATTACTATATACGATCCTTTAAAAAACAGAGAAAAGCTAACCGGACTTATTTGGAGCTCCATGCGGGGGAAAGGCCAACCACGCTCTGTAAGCACCCTCAAAAGAGGTTCGGAACCCATCTGGAGTAGGTCCAGCCCTGCAGTCCAGCCTTGGTGTCCTGGCAAGCCTTAGCAGTGATATTCGTGGTTTCTGGGTAGTATAAGTGAGGATGACGACAGTTTTGTGAGGAACATGTCCACTTCAGTCTGATACCTCTAGCTGATGTGGAGCAAGAGGAGATGCTCAGGCTGGAGCAGGGAAAGGAGTCATTCTGGCTTTGGCCTGCTGTCATATCCCATCCAGTTACTTTCTTGCATCTGAAAGTCATCTAAATTTTTAATTTAGAATTTTTTTTTTTTGATGAGGAAAAATGTCATTCTCAGAAACATTTGTATACTTTTAGTGAATAGAATCCAAACCCCATAAAAACTTGAAAATAATCAACCCACTCTTTTGGAACACGTCAGAAAACAGAGCATTTTTTATTTCTTTCCATTTTGTGTGCATTAAAAAAATGCCTTACTTTTCCTTCTTTGCAATTTCTTTTGAGTTATGGGAGCAGTTTCTGTCCATGTATTGAAATAAATCACCACCATAAAAATCACAGTGTATTGCCTTCTCCACTTCCTGGAAAATGGCCTTCAGATCCTGGCACCATCACACGTGCCATGATAGGAGCTCAAGTAGGCGCTTTCGAGCTAGGAGGTTTTTGCAAACATGTCCAAAAATTACTGTCCCATGGTCATCCCTAAATCCTGGTTTTGTGATGAGGTAGAATTGATGGCCAGTTGGAGTTGTGAACCAGGGTGTGCTTTCAACAGCAGCTCTCATAATCATCTTCTGCCCTATTGCCAGTACTCAGTTCCCATCTCAGCACTAAATACTGACGAGTACTGGAGGGGCTGCGCATGTAAGGAGTCCTTCAGGTGACTGGATACTCCATGAGAGTTACAGAGACTCACTGAGAATAATCAGATGCCAAACACTCTTTTTTACTCTGGGTGATGGTGGCACTGGAGAGAGCTTGTGGTCACAGCAGTGCCCGTCTCAATATTTCTCATGACTGAGCTCGTTCTGGTCATCTCTATGCTTGCCAAAACATCTTCCAGAGTCAGGGAAGTGGAATCATGCAGGCGTGGAAAGGGAAGGAAAAACTTCCAGCAGTTTCTTCAAAGTGAATTTGATTCCTGTGTGCAGGCACAAGGGCCAGGTTTGCCAAGGACCTGAGAAGGACTTTGCGCTTGTGCTCGAAGCTGTGAGCCCCCACAGATCTCTTGCACTATTGCTGAGCCTTGAATGCACTGGACACCCCGTGCAAAGGATGTCCATCCTATCGTGTTTGCTGGCCGTAGAAGTGATGTACAGGAAGAGGAGATAAGCAAGGGGCTGCTCTAACATCTTGTAGAATTTAATAGAAATAAAATCAGGTTTGACAGAAAATATCAGATTATTTAATTGCATCATACTGCAATTATTATGAGTTGTATTACAGCAACAGTGAGGGGCCCAAGTGAAGCCCTGCCATGTGTGCACTGCCTAAATATATCAGGAGAGGTTGTTTCTGCTCTACAGTTAGTAATCTAAACTGAAAAAAAGTTTCAATGGGAATCTGAGGCTCAGAGAAATCAAGCAATTGACCCAAATTAATAGGAAATTAACAGGAAATCTTGGGAAGCCAAGCCAGACCTATGGGGTTCCAGTTTATAAATATGCTGCTCACTTAACCATCATCTACGAGCCTCTTCAAAGCTGTGAATAGAGAGCTCTGATCTTCCTGTTTAATGCTACAGAAATGTGCAGTCAATGAGCATGAAGGAAGCAAAATTTCTCAATTACTGTATCATTTTCTTCTAAAATGTAGGCGATTTGGTTATCCATACTGTTCGAAAATATTGGCTCGTAATATTTGATTTGCCAACTGCTAATAACCACAAGCCTACATGAAAGAAGATAAAGTTAATACAGAAAAGGTGATAATGAGCTCAATTTAGAAGCTCTGTACTGAAGTGACTCAAATCAGGCCCCAAGATCTAGCAGATGATGCTGTATTTGCATCTGTTTATCCTGTGTTAGCTCTTCACTATAAGCATGCCCTACAGTTCACCAAATCATGCAACGCTCTCCGTGTTGTTACGTGGGTTGCTCGTCTAAATATTCCCTTGTTACAACTCGTCTTAGGCAACAGATAATCTGATGCTATCATAATATACGGTTAAAGCATAAAGGAAGTCAAAATAACATTCATCTGTATCAAAAGTGACTGGTGAGAACAGGAATCCTGCCAAGCAACAGCCCAGCAGTCGCCCATCGTCAGGTTGTGAGCGTACGGTTAGGGAGCTCTACAGTGGCTAATCCCGTTGTCATCTGAATTAACTTTCAAACAGGGGAAAAAAAAAACAACCCAACAGTTGCATAATAAGAAGCTTAAGGTCTTGAGCTGGGGAGTAATGTGTGTATTTTGTGCATGCCTGCTTAGCAGTAGCACCGTGAATGTCATTTCGCTGTAAGAGGATTGTTTTCCTGGGTAAAATGGGTGATGCTCTTCAGCTTGCTCCAGCCACAAGCTGAGTGTGTGTGTGTGTGTGTGTGTGTGTGTGTGTGTGTTTGTGTGTGTGTGCGTATGGGTGTGCACTGAGAGCCTACGATGACAACTAAGGATCCCATAAACACTGGCCAGTACTAGATACCTCAGGGAGTGATTTTGGTGAGACAGTGGTCGGCATTCCTCCTTCTGGGAGCCGGCGCTTCCCAAGGGAAACCTTAGCAGAGGGCTTACCTGCACACACGTGTTACAGGCTGGAGCTGCCTGATAGCATGTTTGGTGGGATATTTCAGGTATGTTTTCAAACAAAATAAATATTCAACACATCATGCAATTCTTCACCTGGCTCTTTCAAAGCTCCCACGGTCCCTCCCAGTGGAAGGGATGAGCAGCCAGGTACCAGGTTGCTCAGGTACCTTGCAACCAGCTGCTCATGTCAACGGGGGCTCTCACATGTCATGCTGCATTTGTAGCTTTTTGGAGATAGCTTTCCATCAACATTTAATGTTCTCTAGAATAAATCATTACCAATGTATGCAAATAAAACAGACAAAAGGGGAGGAAGTTAAACTCACCTTGTAACAAAAGCAGTTTAAGAAGCATGGGGGGAAATGCAGCTGGGAACAGCGTTCCTGTTGCTAGATGTTTGCTGCTGGGACTGGACTTTAATTTCTTAGAGGCAAACCAGAGAAACAGGTTGGGATTCAGCACTGAAGACAACCATTTACTGGGGCAAGATGGCATCATGTTCACGAATGTGCTTTTGCCCAGGGAACTTCTTGGTTGTCACTGTCAATGGGAATCTTCTCCCTGACTCCCATGGGTGTTGTGCTCAGCCATACATGAACAGAGCTCTTGGCTTGTAGTGCATGTGTTTGCAGGAGGCAAAGAAGGGACACTGGCGTTCAGATGAACCTGAAGTCTCATCATCCTCTCCTGGAGGAAAGAGCTTTTTCCCAGGACTTGGGCTTCTAGTGAGATACTATTGTCTTTCCACAGGGCTGATGTGCAATACTTGGCCAAGTTAAGAGTATGAAACAGTTGCCCAGTGGTCACCTCGTTTGCCCTGGTGACTGATGCTGCAGGTGGCTCCTGGTGCACTCAGACTGTCCCCGCAGGGATCTCATGCAGGGGCCAAGGGAAAACCTCCGGCAGAGCTATGGGCTCAGCTCTTGCTCCGCTGCGGAAGGCAGGGAATGACGGGGAACCTGCAGCTTGGCTGCTCTGCAAAGGGGCAGAGAGTCTGCTGAAAATACTCACCAGTTTTTCACTTTTTTTATTTCTACAAACAGATAACAGAGCTGAGCCCCAAGGGGGATGACTGCAGTCCGGCGGCTGATCGCAGGATCGAGCTGCAGCTGCTGCTCGGCTGATGGCTTTGTGGGTTCACCAGCCATTTAAAATATTTGCCAATACTTAAAGCGTACATTGTTGTGGTTTAAACTTGGGAAGGATTTTTTAGGAAAGCTTCAGCTGACGATAAATGCCAAAAAACCCCAGCCTACAGCTGGCCATGCACATATTGCTGCAGATGCTCTTGCACAGGCTGTTTGCTTTGCAACAGCACTTCTCTGCTGGGCGCATCACCTGGAAAGCACGTTCACGAGACAGAGGGATTTTGAGCAAGTTGCTTCTCTCTCAGCTGGACAGGGAGATGTTTCTGCTGCTATGATCTATTTCAGAAGTCAGAAATGGAGAGATTTCGCTGATAACCATTATCCGTCCGGCTCTTCCGCCCCCTCTGCTGGCTGCTGAGCGTGTGAGGTCTGAGGCCGAAGCCCCGGAGAGCCATGGTGGGTCTCAACCAGGAGAAAGGGCTGGAGCAGCTCAATCTCACCGCACGTCCCCAGCTGCCTTCATCCCCTGTGCCATGAGAAGTGGCTGCTGGTAGGGGATGGAGGAGGCACCAGGGTAGCCCTTGACAGGAAATCGCTGCTTGCTTCCCTTGGGTCTTCCATCCCTCGTGTCTCTGCCTCAAGGGCGAGCAGTCGTGGACTTCAACACTAAATAGTTCAGGGGATGATGAGACTTTTGAAGTCCATTTTTGCCTCTCTTGGTTGGATTGCTCTGTACCCAACGCTCTGTGTTCCTTCTCCCACCCCCATGTTGGGAAATTCGTTAATCTCTCATGCAGATATTTTGGTGTCTTAAAACAGAACTGGACTCACACTTGAATCTTTCCTCATGGGGTAAAGTCTCTTATGCCTATTTTTGCAGAATTTGTGGGAACCCAGCTTCTGTGAGACCTCTGCAGCTTTGTCACATTTGGCTGCCTGGGGCCACAGGTTTGATATTAGCAAAACGAATGAGAAACGGGTTGGCTGGTGGGAGGGCTGGTGGCTTCACACCGGGCTGGCGAGGCTGAGAATTGGGGCAAGAAAGACAAAACCAAGATCAACCCTCCCAAACAAAAACAAACAAACAAAAGAGATATCTTCTCAATTTCTGAGGAAGGCTCATGTTTCCCAGGGACTCAATTTAAACTTGCTGCAGCTTTTTTTTTTGGAGGTCTGGTTATTCGCTTCCCACCTCTGCTACTGCTGTTTCTTGCAGCCATGGGCAAGACACTTATTCTTCTATACTCTGATACCTGCAGAACAGAGAGCGTGATGGTTTCTTTTGCTAAATATCTAAAATTTACATATCTAGTAAGTGTGGTAATTTTTTTCCTTTTCAGTCTGTGCAATGAGTACTTCAGGAAAAGGGGGGTCCTTGACCAGGGGCCCCATTTGACATTCCGGATTTACTCCTGTTCTGCAGATTCGGGACACTTTGCTTCCATTTGTGTCAGTCCTCAGATTTTCAAATGGGAGCAAGTCCTAACCCCTCCGAAGGCTCTCCTCGCTGCGGTGAACCGCCGAGGAAGGCTTTGCTGCCCTTTTAGCAGTGCGATGGGGACTGAGTCCCTGGGTTTGGGAAGGGGAGGTGGAGCTATGTGCTTCCAGAGCTGATGGTCATTTTGTGATAAAGTGATAATGCTAATAATCCCCAGGTCCTTTTTTTTTTTTTTTTTTCTTTTTTTCCTTTGAACCAAACACTTTGCCTGTCTCAACTGTGGTTGCCTTTTTGAACTGTCAGTTTGGGAGGATTAGATGCATGTTTAGGCTGGGTGAACTCATGAATGAAAATATTTTCTTTGGCAGTTTTTAAAATGCTTCCCCCCTTTAAGAGCTGAACCCTTTGGCAACAATCTGCTTTTTGCCCAGATTACCACTGTCATTTTGGGAGGTCTTTTCCCGCAGAACAAACAATGGAATTTTAATAACACAGTGAAATAGATTCAGGCCCGCTTTATTTATATTTTCTTTATTTATGCTCGAATACTTAGTATGCAGCTCCAGCAAAGACAAATTTAAGCTTTGTATTACTTCAAAATGATGAATTAAGCTGTGGGAGATTTACTTCTCCAGAAAAGGATATTTTGATTCGCTGCTTTGAACACGTCTCATAAGAACAATAAATATCAGAGAAATTAAAAATAAAAAAAAACCAAAAACAAACTCAGTAAAAATTGCAGACGCAGAGTAGAGCGGACACGGCACCGCTCTTTCTGCAAGCAGGTCTGCCAGCATTTGCACCACAACTCCCACTTTAGTGAAAGTTCGACTCAACAGCTCAGTGATCAAATGCAACGATCACCATTACGATGAGGCTGAATTAATTCTGACCATTTATTTTATTTTAATTCTGGCTTGGATCTGTGTACTCAAGTGCTCAAACCAACACCAACTTTTGCTACCTGAGCAAACAGACACTGGTTAAGCTGGTCAAGGTGGTTAAGCTCCCAGTGCCACTGTCTGCAGAACTCTGCTTGCAGAGCATCCTTCAAAATTATCTTTGTATAGGGGCGAAGAAATTGCACAGAAATGCAAAGTGAGTTGGGAATAATCTGAAGTGAAGCATAAAATAGCATCTATTAAGGCTTTCATCTGAGTCTATTACCAAAATGAAATAAAGTAGTTTGTGTCTTGTACAAGCTCTTCTCAGAAACTCTGATAGGTTTGAATCTCAGCTGTTTCTATGACTAGGGTTGCATTGATTGCAGTGGTAAATATTATTGTGCTTGATGATTAATCCCTTAAAGTTGCTTATATATATATTTTTTCCCCTCAAGAGAATTCTCTATTATTTTATTTTCCCTGCACGTCTTCATCCCTGATGCACCGTCCTCCCAACTTCCCAAGCCTGAGCACGGAACCAAGGGATGGAGATATTCCCAGACCACGTATAACAAATCTGTTCCAGGGCTTTCAGCGTTAAATAGCTCTCTGCCAGAGAAGCCATTGATACGCTGCTGTATTCCGTTAAGATAGATGGCATATGGTATAGATGGAAAGCAGCCAAATGTACCGGTGCTTTGAGTCTGGAGATAGACTAGATCGAGAGAGCCAGAAGTGTACTGGAAGGAAGGGCTGTATCGTGGGAGCTGTGGAGAAAGGGAAGGAATTAGGGTATTTTGAAGGATGCACTGGGTAATATTTGTGCCTTATTGCTCTGCTTTTAGCACTGCTGATTATATCCTGCTTCACTGAAATCACTTCAAGGAATTTTAGTGCACGCAGAGCACGGCACACAGCTCATTGCTGCAGCCTAGCAGGAATCTGAAAGAGCCGGTGAGCTGGAGCAGAGCAGGTCGCTGAAATGTCCTTTGCTGAACGCAACTCTGATTTTTCAACTCAGACCTTGGCAGCACTTGGTGGCATTCGACAGAAACTGGAGTGATGCAGGCGCTGGCTCTCTCGTGGTATGTAACCTGCCATTTTCTCCTCTGCCCTGGCCAAAGGATTTCTGGAAAGCCCCGTGCACTGCTGCTTGATGTGTGCTCCTGCGTCCCGCATCTGCCCGGGGGACATCGTGCAGGAGGAAACCGGCTGAACCCTGCGAGAACTTCATTTGGCTGCTGCCAGAGCAAAAGCGAAGGGGTTCAGCCATCTCACCACTGGGATACTATAATTACTGAGCTACTGTAAAACAGTATCTGCCAAGGATATTACAGCTGCTTTTCCATTTCCCTCCCCTTGTAAAATCAAGGGTGAAGAAGCTGCAGGAACATGGCTTGCATCCAGAAATGTGATAAAGATGCAAAGAAAAGCAACAATTCATGGGGGAATTAACCTCCTCGGCCAGTTGCTGTAGCTCTGTTTGCCTGGATCAAAGATGCTGCTGCACCTGCACTGCACAGTTGTAGAAGATGCTCTTCCCCACCGCCTGGATCAATGGGAGGTGGCTATTGTTTATCCAAGACAGTCTATTTAAAGCAGAGCAGCGGTTTGTAGATAAGAAAAAATGCTGCTGGTGGCTGGGGACCTTTGGTCAAGATTTTAACACCTTCCCCAGGATAAGGAATTTGTCTTCATGCAGGCCAGAGCAGCTGGAGCCGGTGGTGGAGCTTGCAGGAAGGAGGAGAGGTTGTCTGCTCTCCCAAAAGGCTGCTCTGTTTCTGCCTTTCCATCAAACACCGGTTTGGGTCAGAGTGTGGAAATGCAGCACTCTGTGCTCTCAGCCTTGGGAGGAGGCACGGAAAAGAGAAGAAGGAATTGGAAAGCCAAGAGAGCTGTCGATCTGCTGCTGTCCCAGGATTCACGCACCGTTCTTCCTCTGCAGCCGCTGGGAAGCAATGGGATTGGAAGGGTATGCACAAAACAAGGGCTGCAGCTGGGGCAGTGAGTGGCTTCAAGAGCAAAATGTGTAAGAAATAAGAAATCAGAGTCTTTGGACACTGAGCTGTGTGGTATGCCAGCACAGCCTCAGTTGCTTCCAGACCCAGCTCACCCATCAGAGGGGGTATTGAACCTCCTCCTGGAGTGGTGGCACCAACCACTCATGTCCTGCTGTGTCATGGGGCTGTTGGTGCTGGGGGTGGGCCAGACAGGAGCCTGGGGTAGCAAAGAGCATCCGATTTTCAGTGACTAAATGCCAAGACTGAGTGCTTTGGATTCTTCCTGCAAAGGTGGTGACTGGCTGTGGTGGCTCCAGGAAGGCTGGTGAAAGGCATGGGATGGGGTTTGGGCTGGGCACGCTCCAGGAGAGCATAGGATTTGGGAGCAATGGAGAGAAATGGGGAATGCAATATCTGTGTAGAGCTAAAGCTACGGGCTGCAAACTCTAAGCTCGCCAGAGCATCCCTGGGGCTGAGTGCTGTGGGCTCAGTGCTGCGCAGGATTTCCTGAGGACCCCAGCTACCCTCTGAACTCAGCTGCCCAAAATCTAATCAGAAGACTAGGGTAAATGAGCGTGCAAAAATATCCTACGTCTTACATTCTGCCAAAGACTTTCTTACCATGCCTGTCATTCACTTTTATTTAGATTGATCTCATCTGAAACAAGAGCAAATAATTTTTTAAAAGGCTTCTGTATCAGCACAGTGTCGAAGAGTGCTGGACACAAGCCAGAACTTCTATACACTGGAAGCAGAGAAAGGATGGAGAATCCTGCCATACCTGTACGACAAAATGCACAAGGCAATAAGTCAGGAGCCTGAATTAAGGGCTGTGAGGTCAATAGCTCCTGAGCTGGAGGAGCAGCAATTAATGAGTCATTCACATCAGCCAAGATGGTCAGTTTAAAAACTGTATTGTAGGTCCTGGTCACCCTTAAACAAACAACCTCATGGTCATACTGCCGGAGGCCATGAGTCTACGTATGAGAGTAACGTTAATAAAGTGCCTAATATCTGCAGATCTGTTGGTTTCAACAGAGCAGTGAATCACACCACTTAGAAGTCTCCTCATCATTTCATGAAGAAGATGCAAGTTTCTTGCCTTAATAATAAAGGTACGAAAAAATAGTTTGGCAAAATCAGTGTGCCTCCATGCTAACAGGGAAGAGGAGGGTGTGTTGCCATTACTAAACCCTTCCCTTGGTGACTTGCCATGTTCTTCCATCAACAAAACCGCTTGCAGAGCTGAGGACTGGGCAGGTAAATGAGGGAAAAGCATCTCCCTCCTGGAAGAGTGGCTGGAGGCGTGGGCACAGCTTGACAGGCACCTCTGTAATTCACCTTGTCTATGGCTATACCCAAACCTGCTGGGAATTTCAAGAGAAACCAAGGACACCTAAATCAAACAGAAAGTGTAGTTTTGAGTTTACTCGACCATGCATCATTGAATTTTATCAGGCAGTCCAGTAATTTTAATTAGTTGGGCCAATAACTTTAATTTATATAATGGTTCGACTTTTTGATTTCTGGTTAGAGGTCAATGAAAACACTTAATTTTTTAGCTAATACAAAATGTGAAGTCAATGCTTTGTTTTCCTTCCAGCATGCTGTACCTGCCTTCCACAGAGTCTCAGATATCAGAGTTTAATCAATATTAAATCATCCGCATAGTCTAAGTGTTTGCTTATGTCCTTTGAATTGTTGCTTGCATCAAGAACAGCAGTGATGCCCCTAATCTGCTTTCACTGGGCTCCCCCATACCCTAATTATGTCATTTAGAGAAGGACATTTCCTGGCAGCAGTTCCTCAATTCACTGCAACAGCCACTATTGGAATATGGACCAAACAAGGCTGTAATAGCTAGCACATGTGGACGATGGCTACAAGGACAATTAACCTTCGTTTAAGAGCGAGCACAAGCCCATTTTGTTTAATATTTCCAAACGATGGTACCTTACAACAAGCAGAAGCAACACTGCACGCCAAGCTCCAGTCTCTACCTACCTAGCGTTACGCTCAGGTATATCATTACCTTATGGCACAGGCTATGGCAAGCTTAGTAAAGAGAGATTCTGCAGCTATGCAGAAATGCTGGTTACAGCCAGGACCGTGGGGGTTCCTCATGAAATTGGGCACTGGCAAAGAGTTTCTTTGCAGGTACAAGCTTAAGGCCCCCGTTAGCAGCAAGTTGTGGGTATTTCTGATTGCAGTGTAATTAATATATTCAAATGCACTAAATTTCTGTCCCTAAACTCGAGTCTTGCAGGGTTGGAGCAAAGGATGAAGGTTTTAGCTTACACAGCAGCCTGGGACCACGTAGTGGTGAAAGACACACATTTGCACTAGAAGAATAGATCCTTTTTGGATATGTTTGTTGCAGTTAATTTAATTCTCAAGAAGGTTGTTCCCACCTGCAAAACTTGCCTTAGGAGTACTAAAACCATGGGCATCCGTGAAAGAGGGTGAGAATAAAACCACAGCTAAACTAAGTCCACTCCATGCATCGGCTATCTATCCATTTACTGACCCAAGTGGGCTTTCTACTGCTGTGGAAGTCCAAGGGAATATTTTTTATGGTGAATTTTAAAACCTTATATTTTTTTTCTCCACATTTATGTGGTCCCTTTGCCTTTCTTGCTGGTGCATTTCTACAACAGTATCTTTCTGCTGGGAAAATGTGGAGCTCACAAGTGCAATAACAGAACAAAATATCCCACAAATGGTTTAGCTTATTCCTCCTCATTTCTGCAGTTAACCTGAAAAGCCATGATTTATGGGGGAAAAAAAATAAATAATTCATTTGTCAGTCCTAATAAATAATGTTACAGAGACTTTCATGGCTGCCTACAGAGTACAAACACTCAACATCTTTTCAAGGCTTCCAGGTGTTGCGACAGTCGATATTTCAGAAGGTGCCAGGTCAACCAGTTCCCTGCTCTGATGCCCAGAGTGTCACTGCCATGAGTTCCAAAAATTCAGTTATTTCTCTTATTAGACCATCTTTTTTTTTTTTTTTTTTTAATGCCCAGAAGTTTTACAAAAGAAAAACTGATCAAGAACTCCAGGTGCTGCATGGTTCCTGTCCCTGCTGCGGAGCTGCAGCTGCGGCTGTGCTGCCCGAGGAAGGGCTGCTCCGGGAGCTGCCTGTGTCGGCTAAGGGGAGCAGACGTAAAACTTCCTGATAACCGGGGCTGCATGTGCTGCGAGCAGGGACACAAGGGAAAAACAGAAAAAAGAAAGAAGAAGGGAAAAAAAAAAAAAAAAAAGGTTGATAAATAATGATAGCATAAAAATGAGGGATCATTTCTGCAGATTCATTGAGCCTAATTGACTTTTCCTTTCCTCCTCTGTTGACGCAGCTTGGCAAAGCAGAGGTGCAGCTCTGCAGAGATGTGCAGTCCCTCTGAGCAGCTTTGTTTGTCTTTGGTGCATCAAACGCAGCCAGGAATTATTGATAAAATTGTGTGAGGCCATAACGGCAACCAACAGCTTCCCCGGAGTCAACATTAAGGTGCTGCTACTCCTCCTGTTAGCGTTTACTAAACAAATAACCTTATTAGTAAGGGTTGTAAAAGCCTGATAAGGTGCTTCTAATTAGCAAAACATCAGACGTTAAATGTAACAGAGACAATGAGGAATAAAGTTGATATAGCTTCTGCACTGATAAAAAAGTCCTCATCTGTTTTGCATTCACATATGGAACATATTCCCAGGGGAGAGCGAGCGACATATTTTTAGGACACTATTTCATCATAGCAAATCAATGTACAGGCTATTAAAACTCCATTTTTCCATGAATGATAAGTGTAATTACATCTCTCTTGCAATAAAAACTAGTGCTTATTAAATGTAAATATTTAACAATGATTAAAATACATTTGAAGGAAACTTTATAGCTTTATTTTATATGTTCCCATCTGGGTTGCCTTTCCTAAACCACTATACTTTTTGGAGAGTTATTAAATTATTATTTTGAGAAGGACTAACACTCTGCATGTCCCTTGCTTCAATTTTAATTTCATACACTTTCAGAATTTATTGAAGTCTGGTGAGTTTAAGATTCAATCAATGCACTATTGTATTTGTGGAGCTGCACTGAGGGGAAAGTGGCTCCACGAGGTAGGAAATGCCACACTGACATGTCTTTTGTGCATCCAATTTTGACGGCCAGATAGAGTTTCTTGACTCCACATGCTCCAACTCTCATTTGTTTCCAAAGGAAGCAAGTTGGTTCCTTAAATGGGTTTCTTCAGTTTTATGTACGACCCTTCGGGGGCTGTTTTAAAAGTAAGCTTCAATAAATGGTCCAATCTTATCCATTGCAGATATGTCTAAGGAGTATTTTGCGTGGAAGTTGCTGACCCTGGGCACAATTCATGGCTATCCATGCAGGACTGACCCTTCACAAAGCAACGGAATAGGATTACTTGCGAAAAGAATTCATGGGTAACCAAGGCTTTGTCAGATCCAAAAAATACACCTCGTCTCCAGCGAAAATCTTCCCTATGGAAGGTCCTTTCAAGTGCCCAGGGAAGCATCCCTACAGATTTTAAGAGAGTTCAAGTCAGTTTTCTATAAAATTCTGTAGCTGATTTAAAATTTGCATTGCAGGGATACAAACTATTACACTGCTATGGAACAGCTTAAATACTTCCAGAAAGGACACCACTCCCTGTTAAATTTTTACAAGTTCTTGATATAATTTGTGCTCAGATGTGCTGGTTTCACCCCTGTTCACTTTTACAAGGGCCACACTCTTCCAGCCATCCCTAATTCTTTTTTTTTTTTTTTTAAGGAAACTTGTGCAAAGTTCAGCTTCATACTCAAGATCATTCCAAAAGGCTGGAGTTAATTTTTAATTTGACTTGTAATTTCGGTCATGTAAGCAATATCGCCAAAGTCAGTTACTTACTTGAGAGAGTGTTAACGGGATCAGGCCGCTGAGAGCTCATTAAATCTCCTGATCCTGCAAAGAAGCAGGAGCTCAAACCGCTGCAGAGTTTCTCGGAGTCACCAGGTGCCCTTTATTGCAAAAATCACGCTGAAAAAGTCACTACTTCTATAATAAAAAAAAAAAAAAAGCCAAAGAGAAAAAAAAATCAGTAGCCTTGTCCAATGTGTTTAAAAATAACAAGTAACTATCCCAAATTTCTCATTTGGGAGTAAGCCAGTCACGCAAAAACCTGGCCAGGGTGCACATTTAAAGCATCTTTAGGTTTTACACCATCCTCCTTTCAGATTATTAAACTCCTTTAGCAACTCCGAGATGCCGCGACGGACAAAGACTCAATGTGTGTAAGTGGCTTTTCAAACAGTTTTCTCTGAGGAGGAGAATTTCTCTTTAAATAAATCTCCCTCCTCTATTGAAACTGGTACTTAAAAAAAAAAAAACAAAAAAAAACACAACCAAGGAAGAGGCTATTTAATTCTGAAATAACACGCAGGACATCGTTTTACAACAGTATATTCAGTGGTTTGAGTTACATCTGATGAAAGGAAAATTAGTTTAAGGCAGTGATTTTCCACAAGATAAACCTTTGGAAAATAAAGGTTTCTCTTGGAGAAAAATAAATAGTAGTAACACAAAAGGGCTTGGCAGTGTGGGCATCCTTAATCACTTGTTTAATTAAACCTCTCACCTAAATTTTCATTTATTTATTTTTTACATGGTTTTGGTGATGAAAAATATTGGTTAAAGTTAGAACATATGTTTGTTGGTTTTAATTACAAACGTATTTTTCCTCCAGAGCAAACAGCACCTCTTGCATACAATAATGTCAGAAGAAGGCAGGCAACCTTTTCTGGGGAGTTTTGTAGTCTGTAACACCAGGCAAATATTTGTGTTTTTTTGGCTGTTCCTCTTGCCGTTGAAGTCAATGGGACATGAACCCCGCCGGGAGCAAAGCAAGCGCTTTCTGATACAGACGTGATGAAACAATTTAAGGCAATTGGTTTTCTAGCATTTCCGAGCAGTTTTCACACAATTATTAACCATAACGCACAGTCAGACACGCATAGGTGTGTGAACATGAGCTTTAAGTTCAAATCTGCTAAATACGTTACAATTTCTCCAAACATATCGGGTACTTGTGGAATAAGTAATAATCAGCCCTCTCTGTGTACTTTACCTATGAAAGTAATTTCATTGAAGTCGTCGTGTCTGCTTTTTGGGGTGAATTAAGGAGGATTGGCTCAAATAATTTACCATTATTTTGATCTTGGATTCATGGTTTTATTATATGCAGTCTACATAAGTTTTGACTTCTCAACACACATCTTTAAAATGCAATGTCCACAATGTAACAAATCTTGTCTGCCTTTAGAAAAACAAGCTTTCTTCTTTTTTTCTTTTTTTTTTTTCAAAAGAAGGTTTTGTTTTATATTTTTGTATTCATTATTCCTCTCTCCTGTCTTATAAACCAGCCTCCTAGAGGTGCCTTAAATTTTAAGTACAAAAGAAAAGACTGTATGTATTCTGCTCTCATACACTGGAAATAAAAGAGCTGTTTTCACAAGCATTAAAAAGGGGAAATCATTGCCTTCACTTCTGTCCTTTGTTCCCACAATAGTTTCTCGAATTTAAAATTACAATACAACGTTCTGGCTTTAACCTGTACGCTTTGCTCTGACCAAAGCTGCTTTCATCTGTTTCCTGACAAAAATTAAATATCAGCCTGCCAGCGTTACCAGGTACTTTCAGCGCGGCTGGTAATTGCCCTTTCAATAATTCTATAATGGCAGATTTAGTACTGAATAATTATACATTACAGAGGATAGCAAACGCCTATAGAAAAAAAGGACCTGATCCAAGCCCTCTAAAAGCGTGGCTGTTTTTTTCTCAAGGCCGCGTTTTCTGAATGCTAACTAGACGTAGAGCGGATCCAAAGCACATCGGTGACACCGTTCAGCGCTGCGTCGGTGCTCATCCAGATGCGAGCCTGGGGAGGTGGACACCGTGCCTCAAGGTGTAAGGGCTGAAACTCTCCCTCCGTATTTTCTTATTTCATCATGCGCACGTAAGGGCAAATGTGTTTGATTTAGGTGGAAAACTTGCTGACCTGTATTCTCTGTGCTGCTTTCCGTATGCGGGTCAAATTTGTGATTGTGAATACAGGATTCAGCAGAGAATTTGCATTTTTTGTTGAATAAACCAAAACATTCCCATGTCCACGCTGTTCGCAGTGGGTGACAGCAAAGCTGAGGCCACTAAAACAGATTTACCAACAAACTAGGAAATTCCACGGGGCTAATAAACCCCATCTCTTTCTAATGAATTATTTCATCGCTTCGCTCTCTCCCCGTTTCTCTTTGCACTTCACAGCAACCGAGCGATTTAATCCGCGCTTTCCTCCAACAGAGACCTTGATATTTACACTTCTCTGTAGTGCCTTTATATAAATTCAATTCACCCCGCAGAAGTCGTGCCGTGCAATATCTGCAGCGAGACTTGGTCTCAAGGCCAGGGAAGGAGCGTGAACCTCAGGCTGTGAACGCCTGGGCTGTAACGCTGGTCCGCACGCCTTTTTGCTGAGGGTTTTTAGCCTCTTGCTCGGCAGCTGCCGGTCCGGTGTAGCACTTTAGGGAAGGTTAATGGGGGAGTGCAGCGAGCACAGACATCAAATCGGTCTCTTGACTCAATTGGTTATTGAAAAACAGGGAATGCCTATAAGTGCATTGAGATTTCTCACTTCTCGACGGGAAAACATTAAAAGACGAACGCTTTAATCTTGCTGTATAGCCCCAAGTTCAGGGCTTAAAGCTGAAAGGTTGCAGTTCCAGTTCCTGCTCTTTTTGCAAAGATTTCTGACAGGACATAATGTAGCTCACAGCGGTATTAATCCCCTCTACAGCCTCTCTAACTGTGACACCTCCCCATACCACCCAGGCTCGATGGTCCCAGGGCTTGTGGCAGGAGGAGATAAGGCAGTCCTTGCTCCTCCGAGCAAGCGGAGCCCCTAATTGCTCGCATTTATTGCTGTTAGGAAATTTGGGAGAGGGCCTAGCCCAGGTCTTTCCTGTGTTTCGCTGCGAGAGAAGGCCCACCGATTTCAGCGGCCGCAGGATCAGCCCTGAATTTCACCGTCAAAATCAAAGGAGCTCCACGCCTGGGGAGGGAGATTTAGGAATCCAGATTTATACTGCTGCAATTAACTGCAAAATTTGGCCCTAAAACCCCCACTGATGTAAACAGCAGGGCTGCAGGTCAGCACCAAGCACACAGCCTGGGATTAACAGCAGCTCACTACTGGAGCAATTATCTTCTGGCAAAGCCAAAAAACTCCCTTGTTAAGCAACTGTGGGGCTCTTGGTACTCTCCCTTACACCTGTAAAATGCCAGATAAGGCCACCAAACCAGAGGACTTTTTTTTCTAGAGTTTCACTGAGAGAGCAACTTAGTGAGCAGTGTGTTCTTAGTGTTATTTGGAAAATAAATCTTACCTTCCTCCGAAGAAGAGTCGGGACTGAACAGAGTGGCTGGACCTGATGTTTACCAGGAAAGTTAACAACCCCGGCAATAAAACCCTGAGTAACGATGGCTCTGAAGAGTTACATTTGCTTTGGAATTTACTTTTATAAAAGCATGAAATTTTATGTAGAAACAAGATCTATAACCACCTATATAAAAGTAAGGGGTTTTAGTACCTCTGAGGATGATGGACTATATTCTGCATTGCTACTGCAGGCCTGATCTCGTATTAGGACTGTAGGATCAGAGTTCAGTGAGTAATTCAATATCGGTTATTTCATAAGCTTTGTCTTTGGTGAGCATAAAATACGATTTTCTTGAATCAATTTATTATATGACCTTTTTTTTTCATGCTAATCTCCCCCTGACAGACTTACTCTTTTTTACTGTTAGGAATTGAAGCTGGTTTGGTTTCTTTGTGCAAATATGATTTCAGAAATTATTTTTTTTGTCTTTTTCTTTTGCAATAGTGTTTGGATACAATTCCTTGTTTCCATGACTGTGTCAATCAGTAAGGGGACTAAGGTACAGGAGAGGTGAGTTCACAAATTAACTTCTTGTAAATTTGAAATAGAGATGAGAGAGGAATGTTTTTGTGGAGTTTGCCCAACTTTATAACAAACATCCAGCTTAATCCTCAGAGTCTTCACAGAGAAATGAGGCATTTTGCTCAAATACCTCTCCCCACTTCTCGCTCTGCTTCGTGTCACAATTTAACAAAAGCCCAGTTTTTACCACCATATCCAGGCAGAATTCCCCTTAGCAGAGATACAAGATTTACCCAAGTAAACCTGGAAATATCGAGGATAACAGTTTTCTTCAAATCCAGAACGAACAGTGCAATTAACGATGCCGGGGAGCACTCCAAATTAACTTAAATCAGGGCAGGATTGGGAGGGAATACCAGAATTTACTTCTCTCCTTAGGCAAAAGCCCCGCTTTCCTGAAAAGAGCAGTCGCAGGAACAAACGGGATCAATTTTAATTTTTCTAACCCCTCCCATTTCGCTGGGATTTCGAGCTCCGCTGCCGGAGCGGGGAGACCGCCGCTGCCTCCCTGCCGCCCCCCGCGCACCGGGNCCCCCCCCCCCCGCCTTTTTTTTTGCCCCCCACTCCTCTCCCCGTGCTTTTTTTCCAAGTGTCTGATGCCGGTGTGATGTTTCCCGCAAGCCGCCCCGTCCTTCCTTGTGCACAAGGAACCGCACGTCTACGTAGGCGTGCTATTTAAATCAACGGCGTAACGCTAGAATATATATCAGCGCGTTTATGTGAGACATACTGTCGCAATATTCTTGTTACTATAGGAGCAAAATATATGTAAATATTTAGGTGGATTCCTTCCAAGTGCAAGGGGCAGCTTTGAAAACACTGGGTGCCCTGAGCCAGGACATGCTCTAACACACGTGGAAACCTCAGGCAGGTGAGCAGCCCCCCCAGATTTCACACAGGCCATGCAAATGCCAAGATGTGTAATGTTAAATGCATACCAAAGTGTCGGTGGGACTGATGTCTGGCTGCTTAGGGGCATAATCCCACCAAAGCCCCGTAATAAATGTTCGCAGGATCAGGCCTGGAATGATTTGGGAGAAAGTTTCCCTGGTTTCTTTTGTTTCTTTTCAGTCTCTGAGTGACAGACGACGTGTAAGAGTCAGTCCCTAAAGATCCCATGCATTACAGACAGACAACAGCCATAAAATCGTCCCTTCCCTGCAGGTCTCCGAGCTTTGCTTTTTCTGCAAGGCCTGATTTCATGTTTATGATGGTTGGAGAGAAGCTGTAGGAGGCCTGAAAGAGCCCTTCCCTTAATTTTACTGTGTAAAGAAAGAAGGTTTTGGAACAACTGCTTAACTGTTAAAACTATTATTAGACTGAAGAGAACATTTTAGGTCAGAAAAAATACAACCAAACAAAAGTCCTAAAGCTGCATCAGTTATAAAAGCCTATGAAAAGGGGCTGGATTTACCTCCCTGCTCCAATGGATAATGATGCTAAAATGTACTCTGAGTGGTTTTAAACAGAATTTTAATGGCTCTTTATTGCTTGTGTCTATTTTTTAACTGGAGATAAATTGTTTTAAGTCATTTAGAGCACAGGGTTTCTTGTCTGACATTAGCGGAGTGGCCAGTTGTCTCTGGGCTGTAGTTTATTCATTGTTCTGGAGAAAAATAACAAATATTGGCTACCAACCAATAATTGTTTGAGAAAACCAGATATGCACTGCAGATTTTGGCTATGTCGCTAGTCCTTGTATAAGCAAAATGGGTTGTTTCTAAAACACTGTGCTCATCTGAACCAAGCACACAGATGGTATTTGTTCTAATCAAGCAAATTTTGCCCTCCACAACATCCACGCAAAGGCCACTGCCAAGTTTGCAGCCAGACACTGCCAATTTATCCCACTTGGGAATTGTGTGGAGGGCGGAAGTTTTGGTCACTGGAGAGGTACACCAGTATGGGTAGGGATCCTAATTTTGCCTCTCCAAAGTTTCCCATTAGGGAACAGGTAGGAAACCCTATAAAGCCTCCAACGGCACAAGCCATTGCTGAGCCCTCAGCTCCAAAACACTTTACAAATCCTTCCACCCTCCCGACTGAGCCACGTCATGCACTCTCCCACCTATGGTCCCCCCATTTCGATGGGAAGGGGATACTCACAGAAGATGGGGGTTCCCAGGGTTTCCTGTGGGTTGCAACCGCTACAATACCCTGCACCCACAGCAATCATCGCAACCGTGGCTGATGCACTGACACACCCCCAAACTCCCCACGGCCAGCTTCAGAGAGAAAACCAACAATGGTGCACTGTATTTAACACTGCGTGCTGTGGGAAATGAAGAGAAGACAAATGGACTTTATTTTACAACATAAAGAATGTTACACCCTTTGGTAATACGTAACTAATAACTTAAATCCATTAAAAGACTGTGTTCTCTACTATACCGCTCATGAACGGAGCCAAAGCTGTAAAAATTCATGAAGGAGTCAGTAGCAGGCGGGCTGGGGTTACAAAAATCTACAAAAACTGCTAGAAGTCACAGTTTTCTCCATGAAAGTCATGGCCATAACAAATATACCACACAGCTTGCTTTCTAATCCATTCCCAGGAAGCTGCATTGTGTGAGGCTGAGCGGATCTCAACATCCAGCAAGGTCGGGAGGCAGCAAGGGGCAGAGAGGAGGGAGCACGGGGATCAGACGGATGCTGGGTGTGGGCTGCCAGGGCGGGAGGGGACCCCGAAATGTCCCCGACACTCTAGACCTGGGTTTGCCCTGGGGTGGATGACGCAGAGCTGGTAGTTGACTGATCACACTGGAAAACAAAAGCTGTGCCTGGAAGAAAAGGGCTCCTTTTCATTTCTGTTCCCCGTGTCAGGCAAAAATTAATGACTAAATGCACCTTTCTCTGATGTTGTCCATCATGCAAATACCGGTGGGCAGGAGTCAATATGAACTTTAAACACACCTGACACAGGTGGCTCTTGCCTTTCAATGCTAAATGGCCACTGGCCAACAATTCACAGCGCAGCATAAAGGAATCCTTGTGGCGAGCAGCCTTCCCTCTGTTTATATTTGTTATTCCAGAATGAAGCTATTCATCGGGGCTGAGATGAAACTGCCCAGGTGAATAACTTCCTGAAACCCATAGCTCCTGCAGGAGTGTGACCAAAATCAACTCCAAAATGAATGCGGTGTGTGAGTTTGAACGTTGGGGAGAAAGCACAAGGAATTAGAGAGACGGTGGAGGGCAGGATGTAGCCGGCAGGAGATGCAGGAGATTGTCCAAGACCCCGCTGCCGCAGCATCCTTATCGTGGTGTCTCTTCCAGGCGCTGGTCAAGCTGAATCACTGCCCTGGGGATTTTCATCTAGCCATTTGCAGCTTCTCCTTGTCCTCTGGGCCATGTCCTTCTGCCAACGGACCAACACCGACACAGGCACGGATGGAAAAAAAGTCATCAGTGAATGATATTATGTTTCCTGATTTTAGCAGTCTGTCTATAAGTTTTTTCCAAAAACAGCAATCTGAAATGAAATTCAGGCCGTTCTCAGATGGGGTTCAATGGCACCGCTCTTTTTCCTATAAAGCAGTTGCGTCTTATCTCCAGGAAAACAGACATAACACCCATCGCTTGTACTTCATACTTTTGCAATTTCAGTGCAAGCCTGTGCATAATTTTTTTTTTCTTTTGGATGAAGCATATCCTATATTAATATCATTTAATCAAAATAAAAAATAGATTGCACTTTATCCAATAAAGATACACAGACTAAATATTTTGGTGTGGAGTCACCAAAATGACTGTAAAGGGGAATTTGTAAGGAGTTTGGGAAGTTTTCTTTCAGCTTATGCATAAAGAAATCTTTACATTTTATCAGAGTTGGGATTAATTTATCACCAAACCCAGGAACTGTTCCCAATCGGAATTAGCCACACTAATGTCTGGAGCTGACAAGCACAGCTGCAGCAAGCTCGCCCATGTTTATTATTGTAGTTTTTCTTGTCTTTTAAGAGTTTATACAGTAACGGAGGAGCGGGAGCTAAAACTGCTCATCTGTGCTCTACTATTGCAATGAATTCATTAAGACAATAAAGCACCTTAAGGGCTGGTTTTTAAGCTCCTGATGGGATCTGAGTAGGCGCAGAAAATAGCCACACACTCCTAAGTCTTTTCTGACTGTTCTAGAGTATCTCGGAAAGTCGAGTATGGAAGATGGCATTTAGTCTCATCTTTCTGTGTCACTTGATTCCTGTCGCAAAGACTGCTTTGGAAAACAGTCATCTGTAGCAAAGGACTGGAGATACAAGTCTTTGCTGAATGGGGAACACAAGCAAAAAGAAAAAAGAAGGAAACTTGAATTTAGCTAGTATATATATATTTCAAATATGGTGAATAGCAGAAAGAGGGTATCAACTGAGGCAGCTGGATGAGATATTATGGCACCAAACAATGTTTTATTTTCCTTGATGCTTGTGCAGGATGCAAGTCATTCTGCATCTGAAAAGGAAATGTACCGACAGCATGAAAATCTTATTTATTCAATAAGAAATTGTCATAGATCAAACTGACAGGGTATCAACTGGTATGTATTAAAACTTTCATGCAATATGCGTGGTATAATCTAGACCTCAGGGGTTACACAAGAGCTCCATCTTGGCTGTGGGCAAGTCTCTGCAATGGGACCCGTGGCCACATTAGTTCTTTAGGGCTTTCCTGTGGCTTTGGGCCAGTGTCCCCATTTCTACTCCCCATGGAAACATGGGAGCAGGGCAAGAAAGCAGGTCTGACATCTGTCTCACCTGCCATGGGCGTTGGGAGGCAGCCAGGACAGGCATCTGGACCAGGGACTTGGAAGCAATTCCAGGTCCTGTATTTTAGGCATCATAATAGGTCAGTAATGTATTTCTATCCTCCAGTTCATTTTGAGCATCACATGTACACTAATTCAGCTGGAACGCATCCAGATTATCTATCCATTTACACAAGAAAACAGCCAGAGGCAGACCAGCCGAAGAACAGACAGCGCCCGTGACTGCCAGATGTTGCGTATCTAGCGAGATCCTCATTTGGCTGGTCGCCCTCGCCCTGCCTGGCTGGACCCAGGCGCCTCTGCCAGACACCTCTGCCAGACACCTCTGCCAGACACGAGCCGCAGCACCTGCCTGCCTGGCAGCGGGCTGGGGACCCCTCTGCTCCCCACTGTCCTTCCTGGCCCTGTCCTCTGCAGGGTTTTGGGGAGCTGCAGGAGGGCGGGAGTGGTGGGGAGGGATGGAGAAGGAAAGGGGAATGGATTGCAGAGGGACAAAAGAGGAGGGAGAGGAATGAGGACTTATCCCGGTGCTTGCATCCTCCGGACGCTCATCATAACCCCAAGGGTATTTATTTACCCTGTCCTACCTGTCTCGACCTCTCATAGAGGAAGGACCTGTGCTGTCAGCCTGGCAGCTTTGAATCTCTGCTGCTCCCCCAGGTGGGAAAAACCAGAATTAACTCAGGAGCAGCCGGCGAAGGTAATGCACTTGCCCAGCAAGGGAAGAACTGAGAAAACACTTCCCCACCTGGTCTTTCTGACAAATCCATCTGACAAGGCTGTGTGTGTGTGTGTGTGTGTGTGAACTGTTGATTCAGAGCAATGCTAAGTTTGTTCGCCATTTTCCATCATGTATAGCTACAAATTCCCTTCAATGTCCCAGGTTATCACCCATGGGGATTGGGATACTCCAAGGATATTGTTAATGAGCTTTACCTGCAGCTCACCAGCAGTCCAGCTCAGCAAAACTTAAAAGTGGTTTATTTGTATTTTCAATTGTAGAAGAAGGAATGGGGAAGGTATTGGTTCAAACAGGGAATCAGCTGGGAGGGGAGCAGATTTTAAAATTTCTTCTGGTTGATGTTTTTGCAGGAAAGCTGTGAGGGAAGAGGGACGAAGTAGTTTGACAGGGCAAGGAGAAGGAAAATAATTAAATGAGACTGCTCGTTAGGGAGATGGGAAAATGAATTGCCTTATCACCTTTGCTTCTTTTCTCCCACCTTTCACGATTCCGCTTTATCTCTGACAGGTCGTCGCAAATACATCAGTAAGATCATATGGATACAGATGCGCAGGGTCTCAGTCCTCCGGGTGGCTGCAGGATTTGGGCAGCTGTTCTGTGCTCAGATGGGCAAACCTGCTGCGCCTGCGGGGGCCCCGGGCTTTCGCTGCTTTGGCTTTTCTTGCTTGTCAGTGCCAAAAGCAAAGAACAAGCAGATGAGCAAATGAGCCGGAGGTCTGGGCGCCTGCTTTCCTGCCGACCAGCATCACTAAGCCTTGGAGCAAACTCGCACAGCATCCCCCTGTGCTTTACCAGTAACAAGGGAGCACCTTGGGCTGCCTTTTCCTCTGTGTCTGATGGAGGGCAAGCCATCGGGACGGCGTGCTGTGCTGAGACAGGAGCTGGGGTACAAGGGTGACGGGTGACCTGGGCGTCTCCATGTTACGCTGCCTGGGAGGAGATGGTATAGTGCCAATTAGAGCAAAATCCCGGTGCTGTTTTGCTGCACAGACAGCAGAGGAAGGCTGCGTCCCTTCTCTTTGCCTCCACCACTGTGCTGCTTTCCTGTAGTTATTTTCATTTTAGCTGTATGCCAAGTTTAAGGCTTCAAGGATTTTTCTGCAGTGACCTCTAAATCCCTTCACTGGTCAATATGATGCATCACCATTCAGTATAATATCCTTCTGTCTGGTTTGCTGGCCCCAGACTTATTATTTTATGTTTCTGTACATTAAACTGCATTTTCCATTCACTGGCCCAGGCAACCAGTGGATTCAAATCCCTTGTTCCTCGTTATTTGTTCCCTCTCCAATTTTGTGCCCTCCACAAACTTTGATAGTCTGTGGAGGTATTTTCATTCAAGTCATTTGCAGGTATTATAAATGAGGGAAGTCCCTTGGTGTTCTCATTTGTTGAGCCTTTACAATACAGGATTATCTTTTCAAAGGAGGATGTAGGGGTTTAGCAGCATGACTAGTGGATATTAATAGATATCCCTTGGTACGGATCCTCTGAAAGACACTGCTGCTGTCACGGTGACTTTCTTACCTTTGCACAGATGAAGGCTGTAAATGAGAGCAAGGGCTCATGTCTTTTGCTACAATGGCTCTGGAGCGTAAGGTCTGTGAAATACGGAGAAAGAAAAAGGGAGAGTCAGGCATTAGGAGTAACAGCTGATTAGGGAGTGGGAGCTACCATGGGAAAACAGGAATTTGAGGCACCTGAACTAATGCTCTGAGGTGCGAAGCAGAACTTGGATGTGAAACACAGAAGGGACTGGAAACAAAACATTTTCCCTCTATCGATGCATTTATTTGACCCTGTTGTGTGCATCGCCATCACTACCAGCTTTCAGCCCTGCTACCCGCCTTTGGTCCTCTGGCATATGTTGCCTTGTGTTGCAATCGAAAACAACCCTGAACTGCAAACCCCAAAGCTGCAAAACTAGCTGTAGCCACGAGCCCGGTGTCCTGACCGCAGCCCAGTGCCCCCATGGGTGCAAGCCACAGCACAGCCGCCAGGCCCCAGTGATGGTACAAACTAGGTTCAAGCCCAGATTCCTGATGGATATTTGCAGCCGCCTCGGCACCACAAAAGGAAACAAAAATGTCTCCTTGTGAGCCGTGCAGATTTTATTAAACATGTGTTTTGGTTCGAAGCCAAACTGCACTGAGTTGTTTTATCACTGTTTATTCCTGTCTTTCACAGCCTTTATCAGTTATCCACATCGGACCTGTGAGCACCGCGAGGGCTGAGTCACACAAATAGTGCTTTTATCTGCAGTCAGATCTATAATCAGGCAACAAAACCCCCTCATCTCGCTTCTATTTAGAGTCCCAGCTCAGGCTCTTAAGGAAAAAGGGACTTCACAAAGGAATTTCAGTAATTATCCTCTCCCCTCCACCCCCCAGATGTTGTTTTGTATGACATAGGTACCTGTGGATACTTGAAAAGAGCGCTCAGAGCTGCTGTCTCTTTAATGGAAGACTTTTAAGAAAGTGAACTTTAACTTCTAAACTTCCCTATGAAAAACAGATCCATGTTAAGTTTGATACCATTTGCCTCAGGATGATCTCAGCTCTTAAAATATGATGGTTTTAGTCGGATTAAGAGCCTATATTGTTGCTGAAGAGAAAGAAGGGAGCCTCTTTAATTGCAGCTCAAATCTACCTAACAATTGCCACATGTTGAACAAGATTTAAGAGTTATTAAATATGAAAGCCACTATTGCTCCTCCACCACGAGCAGCCTTACTTTTTTAAACCTGGAAAGCACTAAGTAAAAGGGGGAGGAAAATCTAAAAAACAAACAAACAATAACTTACTGAAAACCTGAAATCCGAAGAGGTATGTTTGCTTTCTGTGAAGGCTGAAGGCAGTGCAATGCATTTCTCTCTGCAGCAGCATCTGCTGCATTAACTGAAGCAAACTCCTAGCAGGTTTGGTAATCTTGTTGCTAGGAAAACTCAGAACAAATTCACAACAGTCATTGGTTTGCTGCCATCTGTTATCTGAGGTTATTTACAAGCAATGGGTTGATGACTTGACCAGAGCTGTGCTAAGCAAAGTCTCCCCTGACTCTGGCATCGGGTGCAGCGGCCCCCTCTATAGGTTTGCCCTGCTCCGCTCAGCTCACAGCAGCAGGGCTCTCACGCAGCTTTGCAGCCTGGCACAGCCCAGCAGACACCAAGGACCCCCATCAGTGAAATCTTCCTTAAACCTCTCCTGCTTTTCAGCCTCTCAGGAGAAAAAAAGACCCCAGATGTGGTTTCCGCCCCCCCTGTATTTGTATGATGAAGGAGCAGCTTGAAAGAGGCAATTATTACTACTGAAGTATTTTGACTTTCCATTGTAACCATGTGGCTGAGTAGATCTGAAACACCTGAAGCCCAGCAACAATGGTGGCTGCAATCTACTCTGGGGAGAAAGCCCTCAGCCAACGACTGCTGAACCCGCTTGTCCTCCTTAGGACCACGACTCCCTGATGCCCTGGAGCACGGCAGCAGTTAAGACACAAGGAACAAGGGTGCTGCTTGCACTAGGATGGCGTTCGCCACATGGCTGTCGTATTCACTCAGTTCCCTTTATGTCCATACTGCTCACGTCTTGACTGTCCCTTTGTCTCCCTGGAGCAAGCCTACTGGCTTGGCTGGCAGCAAAACCTTGGCAGGAGGATTAGATTAGCTCACTGTCAATGCCATCAGTTTGGGTCACTTGGCTTTGCAAACCTGAGCCCAGACCTAAGGCCAGGTACCAACCCCAGGGTAGGCAGAAACCATCAGGCAGGGCAGCCCCTGAGCTGCTGGGGAGGAGTTTGAAGTAGTGGGATGCTCAGGGTCCTCACTGTGCCTAGGAGCTTCTGCAGGAATGTGGCTGTTTGGGAGAGCTCTCTACTAACTTTGCATCCCTCCGTGCTGTAAATTACTCTTTGCTGTTTAGGCCACTGATCCCCGTGGTAGCTCAGCTGGCTGGATGCCAGAACCCTGACACTGGTCTGGAAGGATCTTCAAAGTGGACCATGCTCCCCTTCCCCAGCTGTGCTCAGAACAGCCGAGGTCATTCAAGGGACTTCCACCCATTGCTCATCAGTGTGAATTTTCCACTGAGCCTGCCACATTCTTTTCTCTTTTCATGTTAGGGATAAACCTCCTATGGACAGAAGCTCTGCTGGGCTGTGGTGCCTCTCTGGGAATGGCCTGCATGACTTGAACAGTCCCAAAGTAACAAGCCAACACATCTACTCAACTAACTGAGACCACAGGATGCAACTGTGTAGGAGGCAAGAACAGACATAAAATAGGTCAAGGCAATAAGGGGTGTTTTTATAACTCATCTGTCAGAATTTGTAGAAAGTTAATGTTGGGTCAGATGGAGTTACAGCTACTGTATATGCAAAAAAAAAAAAAAAAGGCAAAAGAAAAAGCTAAACTGATTTTCAGAGGTCAATGATTAAATTTCTTCTGAGACGTTAGCCCTCTGCTCCCTTTCTGTTGTGCTTGGTAGTATTTCAGAGAGATCTTCAGCCTCTGGCAGCAGGATTTTAAAGTTATGGTAATACAGTTTTCATACAATACATTATTCATTTTTCTGGGTCTCCATTTAGCAATCCTGGCAGCTAAGTAAGATGGTATAGTTTAGGGCAAGGACCACTGCAGATCTTTGCAGTCTGGCAGGAGAACTCAGCTAAGCCTCTCAGGTTACAAAGGAAAAGCAATTTTCATTTTCCCTCCTGCTCAGCAAAGTAAAACCCAGCTCCTAATTTTCAGCAAAGAAATCACAATGATTGGATTTTTTGTGTCTGATCTCAGACACACCCCTGTAAATCTGTAGATGCTGACAGAGCTGGGAACCCGGTTCCCTCTTTGGCAATGTGCAGGAAACGGGAAAGCAATTGGCTTTCTACCATGTTTTTAAGCTTCCCTGTCTATAGGGCTAACAGAAGTCATTTATTCCTCCCAAGCATCTTGTACTGGATCAGCATTGCCCCCTGAGATATCTGCTGGGGAACGCTCCAGCAGCATGTTCTCCAGCCAGTTTCCAACCTGTCCTTGCCATGGCTTGATGTCAGTCAGCCTTTTCCCTCTCCCCCAGCTCTCCTGTTGTGGACCTGCCTTCCCATTTGTGCCAAACATCAGATCAGCTGCTCATGGAGCTAAGTCCTAGCTGAAGGGGTGGAAATTTCAAATAGACTAGTAGAGATGGAAACCTCTTCTGCAGCCTAAAATCTCCCCAAGAAATTATGATTTGTGCTTACAAGGCAAAAATTAAACCCTTGTTTAGAGGATGGGATTATAGTCAGGACTCCCACATTGCGCCTTTGTCCATTCTGCTGTGTTGCCTTGGATTGCACTTTCCTAGACATGATCATCATGTTTTGGAAATTTCTTTGACCAACAGGACCAACTTTCAGAACAAAACCAAACCTTTGTCCTCTTATCCATCCCCACGATAGAGCTAGAAAGCTGGAAGAAAGATTTCTTGACTAATTGCCACGGGAAAGGGAACAATCGGGGCATTCAGGGAATAAATCAGCTTTCCTGAACTTTCATTCTATGGATCCACCCTTTCCCCCAACAATAAAACAGATCTTCAGTTGTTGCGCTAACAATTGTGTGGACAGGGAATTGGCATTGTTTCTTCTTCTTCTTCATTTTCTTTTTTAACTTTTTAACTTTTCTTTATTATAAAATTCCAACTTCCAGCTGACCCTTGAATAATTGGTTTTGTTGCAAGGGTTATTTGAGGTCTAAATGAGCCCAATGACATCTGTTTAATTTTAGATGCCTGGAAAATGTTCTAAAATTAATGAAATCCAAATGTATGACAAACTAATAGAACAATTTTATTTATTAAAGAGACGGTTAAAAATAATTCTAAACATTTCAAGAAAACAAAAGAGGTGAATGGGATTTGTCATTGTTTAAATTGTACTTATTATATTACATTTCAGTGAAATGCCCTCTCGACCTTCCACAGTTTGCTCGATTTCCTCGTCAGGCTCCTTCCAGCTAATTTGCCTTGACATAAACAAAAAGAAAAGAACTCAAGAATCAAATGCAGTCGTCCAATATTTGGGGTCTCGGTGCTGATTATAGCCAGATACAAATAAGAATGACTGGAACTTGCTAAAGGCAGGACCATGTTATTAATTCTTCATGAATATTTGGATGGTCATGGGAAATGTATGAAGCCACACAAATCTCAAATGTGTCACAAAATGTAGCTTGAGTGCTCATTCCTTTTAAAAATGTGTAGTTAAAATGGATAATTTGCCATTTTCCTCTTTAGCTAGTTTTAGTCCACCTCTTTGGGCTGCAGAAATGTTAGGTGGCTTAAGTGAGCAATCACAAATCTTGAGTGAGGAAACGTGATTTATCCATTTTATGCACGTGATTTGCTACATGTATTCTTTCAAAAGGAATGCTTAGCCAGAAGAATTACACAGACATCACAGATCATCCAGGAGACAATTTCCACTAACATTTATAATATTCTCAGTGCAACCAGTGCTGGGATTCTCTTTAACTCTCACCTCTTGTGTGGCTTAAAACCCTCCAAAACAAATACAAATTACAATTTGTGGGAATATATATAAACACATATAATCTATGTCTTTTTATAGGAAATAAAATAAAACAGACCAATATGGGGTTTTATGGTACTTTTGTAGGCTATGGTATTGTAAAGCACGTCTTAAATGGCAGATTGGGCAGCATGAGTGACTCTGCAGGTAAACATGATATCGTCGATGAACTAAGTGATAATTCTCACACACTTCCATCTTTAAAAAGGAAATGAAGCTTAATAGTGTGGATAGAGTTCCCCTCAGCCTAACAGCACATGTCAGGAATATTTCAAATAGATTGTCTGGGAAAGGTTTTACCACATGGAAACAGAATGTCCCCAGGATTGACCATACATTTGTGTTTCATTTACAGCTTCACCAGTGATTACACCGACCGTGACCCAGGTATGGTACCTGGGCAGTACGGTGCAGAGTACCTGAATGCAATGAAGTTTTTAAGTTGCCCTCTCTTTCTGGGAGCCGACCAGGACTCGAAGTTGAATTTCAACTCTATTTTTGGAATACAGAAGTTTGAAAAGCTAAAACTAGGGCTAGGTATCTGGAAGCCTCTTAAAAATTATAAGTTGCAGAACTGCTCCGAAAGGGGATCAGTTTAGATAGTGCCTTTTGTTTCCAACCACCCTTTTCTGAGCAAAGAAAAATAAAAATCTTGTTGTAGATAAAATTATTAATGATCTTGAAGAGCTATTTATGCTGATAACAAACCTTGCATGGAGGTGACTTAGCTTATGCACATAGCTTGCTGTTCCTCTGGTCTACAGTTTAGACTTATACCCTTCCTGTTTAGAAAAAGCCAATGAAGAATCAAGATTGTAAATGTCTTCAGACACTAACCAGATCTCCAGTTACCGTGTTTGAGATCTTCTGTTTTGGGGAGCTTTTTCTGGTTGGTCTTTACAGTATCTTTTTGCATTGACTTCTCTTGACTCCTTGGTTGAAGTTGCCAGACAAAGGTGTTCAAATTACAGGTCTGCTTTTGTACTTTGGCAATTTACAGTTGTTGTTGAAGGTTACCTTGCTTACTTAGGTAAAGGTTACCCTCAAATGCTAACTAGTTCTTGTCACTTACAGGTCAAAAGCTATCTAACTTGTTCCCAAATTCTCTGAATTCTGTTGTCAGCTAGTTTTGTACTTTCTTAAATAGCAGTGGATATTTGAAAATAATACCCCACCTTGCATATAAACTGGAGGCAATTTTTCATGAAATTCGAAGATTTCTGTAGGCAGAATCCACTCTGGTGCCTGTGAAATTCTCAGGTTCTTGAGAACCAGTGATTGACTGTTAGCAGTAAATTAGGATAAAGCTGACAAATACATAAAAGATTGGTAGAATCAGAGTGATCAACATCATTCTGGAACCTGGTTGTATTTGCTATACTTATATCTGATAACAAAGTACAACTATTTAACCGTAGTTTATTGGACATTTCTCTGTAGTACAGGCGCTGAGCTCCAGATAACTGCGTTACGTGGCTCAGTGCTTAACCTTATCATTCAGTCATTTTTAGCTCAGTTGACAGAAGGATCACTGGTGTAGCTGTAATTGGAGTTTACAATGTTTGCAAGTATTAGGTGACTTGTAGCTTAATGCCATAACTATAGGGACAATAAATTACATGGTCATTAGAGGGCTTTAGCTATTCATATAGTATTAAGCATAAGGAGGACAGTAACGTTTCTCTAATAACACATAAAACGTATATTCCAATTAAAACCATAATAGGATAGACTTGGCATTATATTACAGCCTCTCATGAATTTCACTGCTTAGAAATTATTACCGTTAAAATCATGGTTTCAAAGACTTGCACACAGGGATAATAAATTCTCACAAGCAGGTTTAGACAGAAGCATTGTGCCCCCACGGAGAAGACTGTGTTTTAAAGCTGTGAAAATTCAGCTAGCAAGCAAAGGTTTGAGGGGTTGGGTTTCTTGCTTTTCTTTTTGTTCTCCATGTTTGGCTGACTCCCCAAACCAAGTGAGACTTAATTAAAAGCAATTGAGTAAACAGAGAGCAGTCAAAAATTGTATTTAGAGGCTTTTATCTTCTTCAAGAAGCCATTCTGCTCCTGTATGTTTCTGCATGTTTTGCTATGTTCTTGGGAGACATATTCGAAGGCATGTTGAAACCATCTTATTTTTAAATCCCAGTCTGTTTTCTGTCCTTGATATGTACAGGGTTTCTTTTACCGAAAGGCAGACCCAAAGACGGTAGTGAGAGGTAGACTCTGTCTAAGGAACAGTTTAATGCAATACATTCTCCATTGTTCAAATACAAAGTTTTTACCATTTTTTTCACTCACCATTGATGTTCCCAAGGACAGCAGACAGCTGCTATGTGCGTGCATTCAGACATCAGAGCTTGGTATGTTAATTATCGCAAGGGTATGTTTCATTTATCTTTGAAGGTGTTGAGTCCTATGAAACTCAAGCATCTGTCTCACTGCAAGGAAACAAGTATGTGCTTATATGACCTTCCAGAAGAAGGCTGCTGGTCAGAATGGGACCCCCTTTCTTTATTTGAGATTAGGCCTCCTTGTTTGTTCACCAGTCACTTCATCCTTGTAAAGCTGTAAGAGATATGGAGCTGTTTGGAAGACAAACTGAACTGTGCTTCCTTGGTCAGTTCTTCACCCCTCTCTCCCTGCCCATCCTGCAATAACCTCCTTAAGTCTCGGTTGTTAAAACGGTTATAAACTTGCTTTGGGAGATTATGGATTTGCATCACAGTTACACAAAGATTATTTGAAGTGTGATTAGCATGGACTCAGAGTTATCTCCCAAAGCTGTTTCACAACAAGCAGAACTACTAAAGACCTCATTCCAGAGCGTTAGGAGATTAGAAAGGAAAGTTAAATGGGTCCCCAGAGGGGAAAAATTAAACACCTTTCAGAAAACAAGAATGTTTCTTGAAACACAGTTGCAAGAATGGTTAAGAGATAAATTGACTGTTTTTCTTCAGGAATCTTCAGCACCAGACAGAAGAGAACAACAAATAAGCAAGGCTGAAGCCACTACCAAGATGAAGAGAGTATCAGAGCCCTGTATTGGATTTGAAACTGCTCCTTTCCCTAGATTTGTAGCAGACTGCAAAACTACATGATGAAAAGGACAAAGTCGTCTGTGTCAGCAACAGGAGAGTCACTCTACAGTTCCTTTCCTAATGCTTCTGTATTCCCATCCTTTTTCTCCAGGGTGAATTCTATTTCTCAAAATAAACTATTTGGTGGGTTTCTTGCACCCTTCCTCCATCTACATGTCCTGCGGGAACCTTCAACAGCAAGCGCAGCCACCAAGAGCTATGGAGAACACCTGCAGCTTCTGGTCTTCTTAGCTTGGACCATACAGCATCACGCTCCTAACCTCTTGTGCATAGTGAGGAAGAGGGCTTTGTTCTCTCTTACTCCCTGAAATTGGGGGATTCATGTCCCAGCAGCTCTGGCTTTGGTGCCCAATTTGCTGACATTGAGAGCGTATCTCCTTCACTTGAGACTGGAGACACATGGGGCAACTGGGTCTCAGATCACTGCAAGCATCAGCCCGAGCTGTAAAAATTACCTTTGCACTTTTGAAGACTTGGATGAACAATGTAGACAATCAGCTGTGAATTACATCCCTCTGACATTTGCCTCCATAATAGACCCCCCCTTCGTACTTTAGGAGTTGAGTGCAATCTGCCCTGCTCTTCTGTACAAAAGTTTCTGGTATATAATAAAAATAAACAAAGAATAGTCTCCAGTGCACAGGCCAAAGATCTTATAGTTGCTGTAGGAAACATACACAAGTATCTTCCAATGGAAACAACATGATGTCTTCTTGCATGTCCAGAAATTTTTCATTCTGTCATAACATTGTAGTCTCTCCACTCCTCTTCATAAGCCCTTCATCCCTCTTTGCTAATGGTTTACAATATAGAACAATTTAACTGTATATATTGATGTAAATCATGTCACCTTCTCTATGAATTATATAAAATAATTCATACTGAAGAACTCATGGAAGGGTTTTTAAGGCTGCAATTCATCTTCTCTTTTCCATTACCCTGGGCAAGAATAAAAGCCAGATATAAATTTGGCTCTTTCCTTCGGAAAGGAAAAAATGTAGTTAGTTAATATCTGAAACTAGTAGTTCCGCTTATTCATAAATTGGGCTGTACAAGCTCTGAGGAAGGTCTGTTGGTCCAGACTCTCTGCACTGAAATCAGTGGGACTACGGACAGCAGACAGTATAGTTTATATTTGTTTGCAAAGTGCCAGCTAGTCAATAATACTAAAATAATTACAGATAAACCCAGCTTCTTATCAATTTTTAAACTTCCTACCCAGTCAGAAAATAATTTTCATATCAAGTCCAATCAATTGGTGCCTGTACACCTGGAAATTGGTGTACAAAGCTATTGCATGCTTTGATAGGGAACTGCCCCTTGTCCCATCCATCTGTGTATTAAACGGACACTAGTGAGGTTGCACCAGGCTGCATTTCATTCCTTGCCCCCGGATAGCTAAGCTGTACTACAAACACAAGAAAATGTTGGATATCTCAGACTCCAAGTCATCACTGTGTACAGCTCCACTGCCCTTGGGGTAGCTGTACAGAATGGTAATACCTTTCTTTCCATGGGTAACAAGCACCCATGATTTCACCCAGCAAGGGAAGGGAGGAGGTATGGTTTGTAGAAGCTGCATTACCTTGGGAGTGGGGGGTCCTGTTCTATGCTCACCCTCTGCTCGCTGGATGCACAGGATTTGGATTAGTATCATGGACTGGCAACCACTTCCCGCAACCAGCCACCATGGCTATAAGCAGGAATGACCCCACAGGTTTCCCCAGACTGAGAAGAAACAATTTTGTAATCTTTACATCCTTGTAGTTATTTGGAAAGCTTCCAGACTTCTTTTAAAGGAGTCATATTTTATTTGACTTGTATTTTCTCAACCCCTGGTTGCCAACACTAGCCCACAGGGCTGGCTGATTTGCACGTAAGATCTGCTATTGAAATACAGGCACTTAAGCAAGTATTGGGCATTTAAATGGTCCAATTTAAGTATATGAAATAAGACTTTCATACATTTTTTCTCAACCTCACCACCCAAAAGTGAGATTTAGATATCCATTTAGGTGGCCACATCTGAGAAACTGGCACTCAAAACATATACAAGCTCATTAAGTATGCAATTATGGTCACCTAATTGTGGTATTCCACACAGGGGCAATTGCTTGGATTTCCTGTGGGGAAAAATGAGCATACGTCTGCTATGGAACAGGAGAACGTTCAAACTGTATGCAGCTGTACTTGTATGCACAACATGCACGGAAAATCCTTGATGTGGGGCATCTGTGTTAAAACCAGAAAAGGAGAGCCCCAGAAACTCAGGTATTAGGAGTTAACATTATAATAGCACAACTTTTGAAATCCCTCCTTGTACTGTCACTTTAAATGTTTTATTGATTAAGGCCTAGATTACTTAACCTAAAGCCCTATATTTATATTTAGCCAAGGTAAGTTATGAGTCACGAGTAATCCTTTTGATCCAGAGGTTGCCATGGGTCACCAGAGAAATGAGTTGAGTTATAATATCTTAGCAAACTAGCTGTGTGTACAGAAGAATAAATTAAATAAACTCTCCTTTAGAAAGTCTCAGTGATCCATACTCTGTTTCTGTTTAACCAGAAAATGTTGTGTTTGTTTTCTTTTCTCCCCCCATCTAAAACCGAAATATATTTGTGATGACAGATGCAAATATAGATGCTGGTGTTTGTAGCCAGCTGAATTGTCTTTCCACTAAGGGTGTCAGCACTTCAATCCTGAGCTTTGGCTGCTCCAGCTTAGATCTGAAGTCTTTAAAAACACATGTGAATAAATTTGACTGAGATCTGTGTTGAACTCCAGGTTGAAGTGGTATTACTCAGGTGTGTTTGCATCGGTTGGATCAGGTCTGCTGTTTACTACTACAGCCAAACAAAGCTAATCTTCGTAATCTGCAGAACCTGCGAAACATGTGAAGTACAATCATCGGTCTAAATATTCCCCTGTGTATGCAATCCAAGTCTAGCTGCAATGCAGTAAATTATTTCAGTTCTCAGGCAGGCCAAGTCTTCAGACCCTAATGAGAATAGGAATTATTTTTTTTCCTGCTTTTTATAGTCATGGACCCTGTTATACAAGGTGGTGAGTGCCCACAGCTCTCCTTCAAATCCTGCAGGCCTGTTTTTGCATTAGCATCTCTGCCTCGCAGGGACTGTTGCCTATGTCAGTTGTGGATGCAGAGAGCACCCTCCAGGACTGTGCTGAGTGTGATACACGTCTGCACACCCACTCCCTGTCCACACGGCTGGACCATGCACACACAACAGCGTGAGAGGACTGACGTCTCTGCATACCCTAGGGAAGGATGCGGAGTTACTCCATGGCCCTGAATGAAGCTGTGCTTGCAAGTTCTGTCTTTACACACACAGGAAATTTTGTCTAAAACTGGCCTGCTGGCAGACCTTGAGATTTAGTGCAGACATAGCCCAAGTCATAGGTCTGAATTCACTTTGAACTGAAATTGGTATCATAAACTAGCAGAGCCTTTTGCTTTGTTTGCTTTCTTTGGTGTGGTTTATTTTTAAAATGTATGCATATTTCCAAGAAGCATCTAGAAAATTTATTTTTATCATGGAAATGGAATGCTTCCTGGCTTTTTTGAGTCTCTTGGTGTAAGCTTATGTCCTAGATCAAGTTAGTGTTAGCAGTTGCATACCAAAACCATGTAGGAGAGACTGAAACAGATGTGACTTCCTATCCAAATCAGGTAGAGCTTGTCCATGTGAAGCTGGATGATCAAAGACTCAGGAGATTGTCCACTGAGTTCTTTTGACGTACTCTAGTAACCTACTGGGCGATACACTGAGATTTGCTGGGCTTGCTCAAAATATGAGATATCTCATAGTTGTCAGAAAACAGATGATGAGTCCCAGATGTTCAACACTCGTGGATTACTAAGGAAAGCAAATAGATGGAACAACTTTTAAGGACCTGAACAAAAACTGTCTGGTCTGGTTTAGGTTCCTAACTTGCTAAGTGGGTGAATGTCTGTTCATATCCAAATAAATGTGGGAGCCCTGGGGCTGTAAAATCATTACATTAAAACCTCTCTGTGAGATGAGACTATAGATCGCATGCAAACGTGGCAACTGGCTGCATATTACTTCAGCCTCTGAGTCTTCTCTTAACAAGTGGTCCAATTTCATAGTAGAAAAAAAACAGATTTATGAAAGAATCTTCATCCCAATAACTGAGGGAGATTGGGAAGAATGCTAGTTTCAGGGCTTTGAAGTACATAATTGTCAGAACTTTCATTTTTTATTCATTTGCTCTTCCATCCATATCATGTGATTGTGTAATTTACTGGGCTTAGTTGCACTTAATCTTTAAGTCTAACTCATTGAAAGATCTGACCTGAAGAGATTTCCTTTTTCACAAGTGGCCTGTTTCTGAAACAAGAGAATAATAAACAGAGGAATACTTTACTACCCCAGTTCAACAAATGGTTCCATATTGATAGACTCCAGTATCCAGCAATGGAAGGTCCAATTGCTGCTTCTTCTTTCCATATACCACCAGCATTTTCTTGTTCAATCCACAGGAATCTGGATATCCATTTTAACTAAAAGTAAAGTTAGTCTGGCAAAAGTGTTCTCTACTTTTTCCCTTTGTGTATAGCTCAGCAGCCACCCTTTTTCTCTCAACAGCTTCTGCTTTCTTTTGCATGATCCTGTTTGTCCGTATTTGTTGCTCAGTTATTGAGTCTAAGATTAAAATGTAGAGGAAGGCATCAACAGATCTGATCTGCAACTCACAAAACCTCCCGCTTTCATGCTTCATTGAAGACTCTATCCCAAAGCTAAATTCCTGTATTCCAATGTTCACTTTTACAGGTTAATAGTTTGTTGTTTGCTTGAACACACAGGAACTCGTTGGTAATTCATCATTCTGGCTTAGTTCCTTTCGTTGAATAGGCAGGTCCTGGTAAAGCTGACCTTTGCACAGGTTTAATGTTTCCCCTTCACACCTTCAAGGCTGAGGAGTTTGACTGACATCAATAATTAATTTTTAAACAAATACGGCACACCTTTTCCTATGGTTCCTCTCAGAGATATGAGTCTTTGTGCATTGCAACAACAGGCATGTTATGAAGCGGGGAGTCCAAAGGACACTAGTGGGGATCAAAGTCTAAGATTCAGCCTGTCTTGGTGCAGTTGTTAATTCTGTGTCTCATTCCTGCTATTTGGTCATGTCCTTCTGTGTGCCATAGACAGGACAGAAAATATGTGTGTGCACTGCAAAGCTCAATAAATTCAGGACAGGTTGCACGAGCTGCACTGAACAACTCTAAATAGCTGCTTGGCACATGCAATAACCATGCCAGGTGGTTCTGGGAGCAGAGTCACTTCAAGTGACTGGGTTAGACAGAGAAGTTAAAAAATATAAAGATCCTCAGATACTGTCCAAGCAAAAAGTTCCCACTGGAAAAAGAGGGCATGATGTGGAAAAACCCAGCAGATGGCTATGCTGCTTGCTTTGCTATTCTGGCCTGAATGGGAGGTGTGGGTTTGCAGGGCCACGCTAGCACTGGAACTTTGCACCAGATCATCTCGCTTTTCTTACTTTCCAGGTGATATGATATGTAAGCCGACTAAAAGAAAGAGAAGCTCTGTCTTTGTTGACAGTCTGATGGGAAGTAACCACTCCCATAGAGTGATGGAGAAAAGAGGAGAAGATTATCCATTAACACAAAATATTTAGCTCTCCTGTGTGGCTGATCATGGCTCATCTCTAGTTTACTGATCCGAACTGGTCACCAGTATTGGCACAAACAGAGCTTTAAATTCTTGCAGACCAAAAAACTTACTTTTTAAGTGTGAGAGTGAATGATGAGAATTTTTAAAATACTTTTGTTAATTCTGCCTTGTCGACTTTGCTAATGTATATCAGCATGTGCTAGCAACTAAGAATACTTAAAAGAAGAAAAGCCATTACAGTGCACAGGTAATTTGTCTCACCTTTTGCTTGTTTGGTACTTGTTATTACTATTGCTGTTTTATGAAGGACATTCAGACTAGAAGTCCAGGCTAGTTCTAGCCATTATTACTTGTCTTTAAAAAATATGACTTAAATTCCTCTATTCCTGTATACAAAGCACCTTTAAAATATTCCCTTGAAAATTTGGGTAAGCAATCATCCCCAATGCCTTCAGTTTGCAGAGTCCTGTGACCTGAATCCTAAACCATGCTGCTGGCCATGACTCGACCTTGAGGGAGACTGGTCTGAGGATAAGGGAGGAATCTGGACAACAGGTGCTCTTGTCAGCATCCCTCGCCTTTGAGGGCAGCATAACTTATGATGCAATTTGTATTGCAACATAAATCATGGCTGCCTCAAGCTCCACGTGATTTCTCTGGTGCAAAGTCTGCAGTTTATGTGATATAATGGGGCTGAGGGCTGGTAGAGCAACAGATGTTGGGGAAGAAACTAGGTGACAAGTGACACTGCCTCCATGGCCTCCAATTTCCAAAAAGAAGTGATGGACAAGGGCAGTTTTCTGATAGAGGCAACTCCTCAACAGAAGATGGGCAAAGGGCAAGATCTGGGGAAGGTTTAAAGGTCCTTCAGTTACAGGAGGTACACAGATGTTTTGGAGCAGCCCATTCAGATGTCTACCTGCATCTTGAGAAACTAGTAAAAATCTGAGGCAAAATGGAGGAAACCAAAGATGAACGAGGTTAGCCCCTTTTCTTCTGCATGCAAGATGGAGGAGGTTTTGCTTTGCTTTTGGACATATGGCAATGTGTCCCTTCTGTTACATACAGGAAGGGAACATTAGTGTGCTTGGATTTGCAGGAGTGTTCCTGAACATGCAGCATGTAACATTATAGGTTCTTTTGGGAGATGATCAGTGAAGCCTGTTGCAGGTGGCTATTTATTTCAGCCTCCATGTGCAGGAAGTGAGAGAAGCTTTCTAGGTGGAGGGAGCCTGGGCTGAACAGTCTCTGGAAGGAACTACAGCCAAGTCCGATGAGGAGATCTGGGTATTATGTCGTTATGAAATTCCATGCACATAAAGCTGGATTGTAGCAGAGGGGTCCATAAGACTCTGCAATATCTGTGGCTGCTTAGGAATGGGGAAGGAAAGCCTTCTGCTTTTAAATACTACTTTATATTTCCCTCTTGTCAGTGCACCTGTGTGAGTTTGTGGACGCTCAGCACCTGGGGAAATCCCATCACCTTCATTCTGAGGATGAGCTGGAGCACACTATCACCTTACGTTTTTGAGATGTCCAAGTTGTCTAGCACAGCAAACTCAGCATGAAGCCAGATCACACTGGTGACTTTCATTCAACCATCTCCATTCTCTTTACTTGAATATGACAATACAGCAGTGCCACAAGCCCATGCAGTCAAGGATTTTGAGTACTGAGGCAGAAAATCCCTCTGAATCTTGCCGTCATGGTGTTTTGACCTCATTCTAGGTTAACTCTTGTATATCCTGCCTGAACATAATGTGCTGTAATGTCCAGACACCAAAAGAACAGCAAAGGTTGATATTGCATGGCCTTTGTAGGACAAACTCAAACATATGGGCTACGGCTAGTTAACAATGACTACTGTTATTTTGTTTCTTAAGAATATAATTCCAGAGGGTTGGGGAGGAAGCTAAGAAGTCGCCACTACTCCTCTGGGTACTAGTAGATACTTGATCTGAAACAGCTGATAAAATAGTTGAGTGTTCTTATAAAATAAATCCTGGCTTCTGAAGAAGCTGCAGAAAATGGATTTTTCGCAGCTTTCACAGCCTTAGAGCAAGAATCCACAGGATGGAGGTGGGACATGTTTCTCATCTAGTCATGCTCTTAATTAATGTTCTTGTCACAAAACCCTCAAAAAATGGCAGTCACCTGGCACTGGAACAGATGTCATTGTTCTTCAGTCAAACTCCACTTCTAACCCTCCTTTTTTGTGTGTTTGAGACAGACTGTAACAAAAAAGAGGAGAAGAAAGTCTGGGAGAAGCTTGGACCTTTTCTGCACATACCACAGAGAGGCACCACATTGGAAAGCGCTGCTGAGCTTTGAGGAGCCGGCAGGCTTGGAAGCTTGTAGGCAGGGTTGCAGGCAGCTTCCCCTTTTACTGGGACTTGGAAAATTCATTAGACCTGAAAATTGCCAGATCTACTCCGAAGGGAAGGGTCATGTAAAGTTTGGAGAAAATTCAAACCACTTTTTTTTTTTTTTTTTTTTAATTTGCAGATTGTGAAAAATTGACCTGAGCTTCAAATTGTAAAATTTTGTCTAATAATAAAGTTGGGTGGGGCTGACCCAGCCAGGAGATACAGTGATGAAGTGTTGGGCCTGGGCAGTTTCCACTGGCAGAGATCTTCTGGAACCCAGACTGGATTTTAAAGCTCCCCACAGGAGCGAAGCTGGCCACCAGCGCTCATTCTGTTCTGCTTCTTCATCAGCACTAATCCATACGTGTAGCAGCACCCCAGTTATTTATAGTTGACCTATATTTGAAAGTTAGTTATGATCATGCACCAGAAAGATGCAGAAGGGAACCTGGAGGATACCTAAGCCAGAGGGATGTGTGGAGTGTGTATCCAAAGGGAGAGGGCAGGGGTAATAGTACGGAGCAGGTTGATAATGAGTTTTGAAAGCTGGGATTTGTTGGTCTCTGATTAACAAAATGAGAAACCGAGGTAGAGTGCAATTAGGAGGATTACTGTGAGCTCATAACTCCTCCCCAGCTCCTGAGAGAGTGGTTTGTTAAACTGACCTTTTGTGGGGCTGGGCTGGAAAGATATAAATTAGCTCATAATGCATGAATATTTTCATTTAATAAAACTGCCCTCAAATTTGTTTGGAGTTCCCAGGCTTCTTGGGAGAAAAAGAGAGAGACCTATTATGTTCTACAAAAACAATGACATTTTGCCCTCTGTATTTACTCTTCCCAATAGAAAATCTGCAGCAGGACAAGGTCTCTATCACAGCAACACTTGGCACTTCTACCGCGCATTTCACATGCCCTTACAACCAACCAAATACGCTTGGAGAAGCACTTCATCCACCAGTGCTTCACCTTCCCTGCAGTAAAACAAATTACCTAGGAGAGGAACAGAAAACCATTCAAAGATCCAAACATTAAACCCGTGAGCTGGAGCCACATCTAGGGCAATCCCACAAGTGCAATGGAAGCAGGCAGGACCGCTTGGTACCGCATGGCTGCCTCGTCCCTGATGCTTCCAAGCTGAGCATTATAGGAGGGCAGGGCCTGGCCAACAACTCTGAGTGCTCAACAATGACTCATAAATGCAGATTTGGAAACTCCAGCAGCATCCCTTGTGCAATGTTGTGGAGATTAAACAGGCTGCGCCGTCCCCTCCAGCAATGGCGTGGGCAGGGTCAAGGGAAAGCAGCACCGGGGCTGAGGGACATGGGACGATGTGGAGCGATCCCTCCTCTCTGCTTGCCTCAGCTCCTTCGAGCCAAGGTGGAGGTTTTGGGGCAGACACTGGCCATGAGGCACTGGCCAGAAATTGGCCCATTGCTTTCTCAACGCTCCCAGTTTAAACCCTACACGGTGTTTCAGAGACACAGGTGCTGGTACAGTCAGACGTGTTCATCAGTTCCCACCTCATTTTGCAGAGCCTGAGAAGTGGATAGCTGTAATCTGAACAGAAAGGATAAAAAAGTGACGGACACATTTTATACCCAGATGGGAAAGCGGAGACCCCTCCATCTTGAGGGAACCAAGTCTTGGGCTCTGCTAACTCAGTGGCCCTTGCTGGGTCAATGGAGGCTATGGGCTGGCTGGGTGTCTGTACAGGAGGAGATGTTTTAGCAGCATTGTGACTGATGGGGGTATCGGTGCAACATTTTGGGAGCAGGGTCAGACATGGGTGCCGAGACAGGCTTCAGGGGCCTGCAGGGCACCACAGGCCCAGCTGCAGCGGCCTGGCATCGCCATGGCGACCACCGGCCTGAGGTAAACCTGCGGCCTGCCTGCCTCCCTCCTGGCTCTGCCTCCCCCAGCGAAGGTTTAACATTTGTTGTTCCCTTTGGTCAGCTTTTTTGGGTTATTCCTGCAATTTAGCATTTGCTCAGTGGAGGAGAGGTTGCCACCATTTCCCTTTTCCATGCTATACTGTTTCCTGGCATGCATGTCCTGGGCTGTTAACATGGAACGGCTGCCTTTTCTGCAGGAAACGCAGGAAAATTGAAGAGAAATGGAGCCATTGATAAGTCACTAAAATATCCACTTTCCCTTGAAAACCTCCCCGTGTGGTTTGCTTGAGTACCAAGCAACTTAATTGTTGGACGTATTTAAGTAATATTAAACTCTGCACTGTTTTTTTTTTTTTTTTTTCATGTTCAAAGGGAAAGAGCCTGTATTGGGTACAATTCATTTTTTAAAGCCTTTTAAAAGTTCTCTTTGGCAACACCTCTTTGAAGTCTAATCCAATCTGCAATATATGTCTTCCAAGTTAATCCCAATTTTTTCAGGACAACCAGTAATGTTACATAAAGGCCTTCGAAAGAATAACAAGAGTGCAAGGCACGGTATAGTCAAATCTCCTGGTAAGGGAGACAATTCTGCTGTTATTTACAACAATAAATCCACAGTCACTCCACTAGTGGGTTGACCACGCAGGACCAGCCCCCTGGAAACCGATTTACTTCTCAGCTTTGCTGGGTTTGTTCTTTATTTGCCACTCCAACTGAGACTTACGTTTAAAATGTTAATTTTTAATAAGGTAGCAGTTTTCTTTTAGAAGCCTCCAGGAACTGGTTCTGGTTTGTGTTCATTGCAGAGCTTTATGGGTTTCTCAGGATCTCTCTAGACCTTCCATATGCATTTTTTAAGTATCTTTCTATAGTCTGTGCTGTGTTATGCTTGACCCTCAAAGAGTGAAATTAGGGACTCCATTTTTCTGATGCAAAAGAAGGCACTGGATAAAAAAGGGGTGGAAATACCCTTAAATGAAAGGGAAGATCCGTAAGTGGAAATGAAATTCTGGGTTGCACTACCAATCCTTAAATATCACAAATAGAATTCTGTTTAAGGCTGTTTAAGGCAGACGAAACCCCCTGTCTCAAAGTGGAAGATGGAAAAATCAAAACTGGAAGTAAGAGGTAAACTTTTAGATGTGGTATAAGTTATTAAGGGAACAGCTTTCCAAGGGACATAGTAGAGCCTCCATCACTTGAACTCTGGTCCTATTGCCCGTTACGATTTTCCTCACAGGACCCCTTCTCCAGCTAACCCTCCAAAACTCCATCTCTCTGTCCCACAGGGTCAGAATCTGATCACCTTCCTCAGCTCCTCAGATGCCAATCACCCTTTTTGCTCAGACTAACAAAATGACTAACATAATTACAGCATGCAGAGAAGGTTTTCTCAGCCTGTGTTGGGCTTGACGTTGGCTGGTTCTACAACAGCTTTTGTGCCTCAAATCTTCTCCATTGTTTTCCAAGAATATTTGGTCTGATGAAGAAACATCTCCTCTCCTCACAGACTGTGTCTCTTCAAATCACGTCTTCTGAAAAATACGTCCAGTGGCTTAGCCACATATGTTGAGCTTGGTGCAGGAATGATTGACTTGAGCAAAGAGAAGGGCAGCTCCCATTATTGCTGTGTTCCCTAGGGCCTTCGGAATGGGTGACCCTTCACTCTGTGTCAGTACTCATCTGCCAGACTGAGTTGGGAAGGTCCTTAAAGCAAGGTTTCCCCCAAAACATCTTAAGCACTGAACTATGTTACTATTTCTTTGTCATCAGAAAAACACCTGGGGAAAAGCCGTGTCCGATCTGAGCTGTTTTGGGTTTGGTTGTTGTGCTTTACGTTCCTGGATGGTGGATGCAGTGATACGTTATGCTTGCAAGCCAGCTTTTCTGAGCCATAACTGCTTTCCAAGACTTTCATTATGTGGCACAGGTGTTCTGCATTATAACTCATTTTTCACTCACACGGCTGTAAGAAGATAGGGCCAGTCCTGCTTATTATTGTCTTTTTTTTTTACAAATCATTTGTATTGGAGTTTGCTGTTCGCTGATGGCTCATTTGTACCATGAATAGTATGATATGTCTAGTAATATGACCCAGCAGATTTACTGCACAATTGGCAGCATTAGAGCACCCTGAGACATCAGCCAAAAACCTATGAGGTCCAGAATAGATTTGGTAGATTGCTATTGCAGATACAACACACTTCTACAACGTCGTTCTCAGGGTTCAGTTGGACACTGTTAAGTGTGTTTAGCTATGAAACATAAATCTGTTTCCATCTACATTTATTTACCTTGCAGCATATATATGCTGTTTGTGTGTGCCTGTACATCTGTGCATCCTCATGTGCCCGTGTGTTCATATATATGAGTTTATGTACATATATATGTATGTATTTACGACTGAAATATTTTTTCAGTTCAAATACCTCTCACATGTGATTCCATCTGTTCCTGTTTACTCATTTAAAAGATATGTTTACTGAAAACAGCTAATTTTCCCTTACTCTCTTTCCCGAAGATGTGCTATTGGTCTGCAAGAGTAAGAGAATCTAATAAAAATGACTGTTTATATGATGGAGACAGGAACGAAGAAATGTATCATAGACTTTTCAAATGGAAATTAGTGATGTGTGGAGCTGATAAAATATTGGGCAAGATTTTTCTGCAGAAAATGTGATGAAAACAAAGTTTTCATTAAGAGCAACTTGTTGGCAGAAACTAATACATAAAATTTGCGCTTTTCAGCAGATATATTTCAGTGCCCAAGTTTTACTTTTTCCAGTGAAAAGACAAAGTTTTTAGCAGAAGGAAAGCACTGTCCATGAATTTCTTTTAGTTGGAACAACAATTTTCCACAGAAAATACAGATTTGATTTTTTTTTTTTTTTTAAAAATAAGGCCTAGCTGTGTGGTTTTCTGGCTTCAGACAGTAATTCCAGAACTGGCTTAAACTAATATCTGGCAAGATGAACAAACCTCAGTTAGATTTAGGTCATATGTTGAACACTCATGTCCCACATTATTGCTTGTGGCCTGTATGACTTCATAATGTTCACCAGCACAATCTGATCCCTTTGTCAGACTGGTAAACAGCTCATTAGATCATGTCGCCATCTTCTTTGTGGGCTGACCCCTTTTTATGGTCAAAAAACTGCTCAGCCCTCTTGTGATAAGCAGACAACTCACCTCATTAATTAGTTATGGAAGTAGTGAATTTGTGCAGCTATGGCAGGGCTGGACGTAACCCTTACTGCAATGGTTGCACAATAACATGGCAGAGTTATATATGATTATAGGCTGAGAAATCCCATATTTCTGTCCTGGACTTGATTTTGCCAAGTACCTACCCCAAGGTGATCTGTGCAAACCTAATGGCTGTTGGTGCAGGTCTTTCGGGCAGCCAGTGGTTGCTGCAGCTCTGAAGAGACTACATAAATGCATTTAAGCAGGACAAGTTGAAGTAAAAAAAAAGGATTAAAATGCACACACCCCCCTGTGGTAAATATCTGTGTCACTGTCACTCCCTTCTCTAAACGGTACCTCATGTGGAGGCTTTCCCAAAATCAAAATACCTATGGTTATGGGTTTCTTTTTTTTCCTGGCTGCAAAAGACCTGGCCTTGCGCAAAGAGCAGTGAAAGAGTTTCGGCAAAAGTAATTGCTCTGCCTTTACCAGAATTATATTTCCAAGAACACAGTCCCCAAAGAAAAAGGAAAGCAACTTATTCTTTTAATTTTGAACTGAAAACTGAGATTCTACTTCACATTTCTGGGTGTCCTGTGCCAAGAAAGAAAGTTAGAAAGGCCAGTGGCTTTGCAGACCTACAAAATTTGCCTGGAATTGTTCTGAAAATAAACAGCATCAAAACTAGATAGTTTTGCTGAAATATAACCCTGCAATAATAAAACAAGTGACTAACACTTTTCTATTGGTCTACGTAGCATAGTACATGAAACATACATGTAAGCAAGTCAAGATGGATGACTCATCTTGACTTAATAAAGCTTACAAATACTTGCTAAATATTTGAGAAGTCACATGCCAGGAGCCTTCATCACTTGTTTTCTTAGACTCCTGCTTTGCCAAGTCAAAACAGGCAGAAATCATAAAAAATAATCCACACAATCTGTCTGAAAATGCAGTTTTCTAGCATTATTTTTCTTGGTTTACAGCAGCAAGCCCTTCAATCTACCATCAAAATTTTGCAATAGAGAGCATGACTTCCTCTTCTCATAAGGTAAGCAAATGTTTTGCATTTATCAAGTTCCCAGAGTCTAAATGGAGATAGAGAGTCAGCAGACCTCACATGTTTATGTTTCTGTACTGGAAATGAGCCACGGGAAGTTGCAGTTAAAAGGCTGCTATGTCTCGGGGTTCAAGGGACACAATAGACTTCAATGACTTGAACATAGCTGAATATCTGAAGCTCTGTTTGCCTTAAATATGAGTTATAAGTGCTCAGAACCTCCGTGAACAGGGCCAGAAACCAGAAGCCTACATTTATTCATGAAGCCCTCTGCTAGTTCACGTTGGTTTGCAACCTTGTTTTCCTATTAAAAAAATACTAATTGCTCCACCAATCTAATCCCCATCTAATCTAGAACTAGTCCTACATCTGGGTTTCCCTGGACATGTTTTCCCTCTTCTCCTGGAAATTTTGTCTGAGTGTAATTTGGAGATTTTTTTATTATTATTATTTTTATGTTAGGGGTAGATATCCAGATGTTTGGCAATCCAACTGGGTTATTGTGCCAGTTAAACTGCTGGCCACCCTGAAATCTCAGCTCTGTCCAGTGCCTGTGATTATATCAAAGCAATCACAAATATGTAGTGAGATAAGTGCTTTGGGGATACTCAGACCCACTGCTCAGGAGCTGCAGACAGTGATAAACACGACATGTTGAAGACACAGTGTGCTTACTGTACCAATGCATGCACAGAAGGACTGTGTCTTCCCAGAAGTGTCAGGCTCATTAAATATGCCTAAAAGTGAAAACACTCAATTGATTTCTGGAAAAAAACATGGCAAGATCCCCCAGAAACGCATGAAAAGTCCACACAGGCAACAAGAAAAACTTGTTATTTCGAACAAAAGCAGGGAATGCATTTGGACAGGCGGAAGGATTGAAGTTTCAGTTGCCAATTTCCCTTCACATTACCAGTGCAGGTTGAACCTGTTACTCACTAACCAGAAATGTAATAATCAGCAGTCAAACAGGCTGCTCTTCCCTTGCGACCGTGCTCTATAAATCAGAACTCAGGTATGGCCCTTTGGCAACAGAGATAAATAAGTGATTGAATGTCAGTGGAACAAAACAAGTGATGGAAAGGACTAAACATTATACACTCAGTTGCTGGGGAATTAAATTAGCTTAATTGACTATGGATGGATAAAATTTCTCTTGTTACCTGACAGTTGTGTTACATTTGCCATCTAAGGGCTTAATGCAGATTTAGCTCTATGCTGTACACATGCTCAGTGCCTGGGAGGAGTTGGTGCGCTGCTGAGCCAAACTTCTGCAGTTAATAAGAGGAAGAAATATCATTTAGCTTTTACCGTAAAATTTGTGTCCCACAGCCTTCCTCCCATCAGAATTCGTCATCTGTGTCTGACACAGAGGAGGAGCTGCAATGTCACTCAAAAAAGGACAAAAGTTGCTCCTTTTTGGAGATGGCCTCTCTCCAGTTTTTGCTCCTTTGTGCCTTGCACCAGCAGTTTACTGAACTCCAAGCCAGTTGTAACTATGAAAGTCAAATTTCTAACGGATTCATCAGCTTCCCCACAAATGTACCTAACAATAATACATTAATCACCTTTAATCATGCAGATTGTAGTTTGTCGTTAGGGATATGGATATATGTTATTTTGGAGGGGCTGGTCTGAGCAGTATAGAGGGCAGTTCTGGAGCCCTGCTGAGAAATAATACTACCGAAACCCTTATTTACAGAAAGCAAATAATATTTTTCACTATATCTGTTTATCACTGAAGTGTTGCTATGCACAACATCTTCTGTCCGTTTGTTTTGGGTCATAAAGGTGGTTACTGATTGTGGCCCGTGTCCTGTTTTTCATTGTGCACTCACAGAGAAGATGCACAAAATTAAGCAACCTGTAACTAGAAGAAAATGTATTGGCCAACTGAAAATTTTTTTCAAGTTTAAATGAGTAGCATATCAGAGCCACATCTTCCTGTGGAGCTATAGGGTCACTTCCATTGCTGTCCATGACTGTTCCGATCTGCTCCACCTCTTCAAAGGTTGTTTTCAAATACATTTTTTTTAAAATATCAATGACCACTATATGCAGAGCTACTTGAGTATTAACATTTTGGTATGTTTTAGGCCCTGAGGGAAGAACTACACCTTTGTGGGCATTTCTTCTGTTTTTTTGGTCAAAACTGGAGCTCTGGGGATGCAAGGAGAACAGCCCTTTCCAGATAATTTTTGTCCATTGCATAACCCCAGTCCCCAGGACCTTGTACCTTTCAGCACATGTGGGGTCTTTAGTGCACAAATTAGCTGTTCATTGAGGTGTTGCTGACTGTCTTCCTTGGGGGACATGGCTAATGACACAGAGATCTCTGTTAGTCACATCCATTTAAAAAAACAATTATATTGGAGGCAATTGTGTCTGGTGTATCTATGGATAATGTACAGTTTTTACATAATTTTTGGCAAAGGAATGCAAATTACAAGTACATATTAAAAATCACCTTTGCCTTAACTTGTGGTTGGCTCTTCAGTGAACTGTCTTTTTTCCTGAACCCATTGCTAGTGTCTGAGTTGTTGTTACCTTCCCAAATCCTTGCCTCAGGCAATTTAAAAATTCATCTTTCTCTATCAGTGGCTAGATGTTGTATTATCTCCTTTTACTTGTAAAATTTCACAGGTGGGAATGCAAAGAAAATAGAAACCTAGAAGTTAAGCACTTTTGCCTCCAGTGGAGGAGGTGCATTAAACAATTGTGTATATGAAATGGAAATGCCACAGAGCTCTTTTACAACCTATTATAGTTACAGTGTTTTAATTTTAATTAAAACAGAACTTGGGGAGGAGGGGAAATGAGCATTGTTAAACCACCACTGTAAGTATCTGTGATGGAACACTGGCTAATTTTTCACAAAGTTTGCATGAATTATTACTATTATGTAAAGATCTACTTGTATGTCAGTGCACATTCACAAAATGTCTAGAAGAGGAAAAGATTTCATTAACTGTACCAAAAGTTCACATGAGCAGGAACAGAGATTTTGGCAATAAGCATAGAAAAGAGGGACAGATTTTGTAGAAGATCTACCAGCTAACTGGAATCAGCTGGAACATGCATGCAAAGGGCACTTTTGGACCAGAAAGACATGCTGTGGCATTATTTCTGTTTGTCTTCAGGAAAATTTATGTCTCCCAAGAAAATGGTACTGCTTGTGTGATGAAGGGAAAAAACCCAATGATTTGGCCTCTTGAAGAGAAAAGAAAATGTGTTCTAACTTACTCCAGTCTCTGTTTTTCACCAGTTAGGGATACCAATTCTACTAACTTTTTCAGTTATTTTTAAAAAGCTTATGTGGAGAATATGCAGACAGTTATTAAGTCATTTGTCTATTGCAACAGAAGATGAGAAAGGGTTTGATCTTCACTCATGTAAGGGCATTGTCTTTACTCATAAAAGCTTTCCTTTGAACATGCAGGGGTTCCTAACCTGGGGCTGGATCGCACCCGCACCCCTCCCCGAGTAAATCCTGGGAGAGGTTTTCCCTGTGGACTTTCCCATACATCATCCAGTCAAGAGGGCAGTAGTTGCTGGCTTCCTCTTCCCCCACCTCCATCATTTTGTCTTCCTTCGTGGACTGAACTGTGGTTCACAAGCTCCAGGGACCCCCTGGGATCCAGGAAGGCCTGGTTGCTCCCAGGGGAGGCTTTTTTTCTGCAGATCATCTCTTGAGCCTGGATACTGCTGCCGCCGCCAAGCATCTTCCTTTGGAGCTGATTACCAGAGACTGCTCCCTGCCCACCTGGGGATTTCTCTTTCCACCCCAGAGACCGACAGGCAATAGAGGACCCCATGTGGTAAGGTGGAAAAGCAGACCACTCTCTTGGGAATTCCTCCTGGGAATTTTTCAGGAATACCAAAAAACTAAACAGTTGTGAAAAATAAGCAATATAACCCCACAGCAAAACTACAGAGGGATTTATAAACATAGATTTTGGAATTATTTTGTATTTGTTGGCTGCTTTCAAGGAAACCACTCAGTAATACATATCAATGACAATAACTTCACTCAAGTTATTATAGTTTTAACTACTGATATTCAGAGGCCAAACCATGAAGAGTAAGATTAACACAATTAGTTATTTATTAGTGCTGGAATTTTAATGAATAGGACTCTCTTTCCGTTACTGGAAAACTTAAATGAAATTACATTTTCCCTTTTTCATAGTATCTGCCTTGGTGTCTCCTTCACTTCACTAAATAGGGACACATCAAAGATTTTACACTACTTTAAATAGTCTGAATTATATTACTGTACAGTTTTCCTATATGCCTGTTTTCCTATGATATTCAGAATATGGAACTTATTTTCATTTCTGAGTATCTTAAAGGACTTAGCACCCCTTCCTTTTCAGTAATCTTCTTTGCGTTTGCTATGCACTATGTTCCTCCCAATAAAACAAAATATTCAGACTCCCATTTTACAAGCTTTTAAAAGAACACCAGACTCCAGTGACTTGGTAAAATCTCTTTTCTACCAAAGCTTAAAAAAAAAAAAAAAAAAAAAAAAAAGAGTAGATAACTTGGGAATGTGTGGTATTCTTATTTGCCTTGAAAGCCTTTGATTTGACAGTATTTGCAACCACGTTTTGTACGCAGTTGTTCAAGAGAAGCAGTAACTGGGGTTGCTTATCTTGGGCTATGCAGCTCCTCGGTGGGAATAACCCTCTTTACATACAGTCTAGATATTTATTTCTTTAGCAAAATATGCCTTTGAGCCTACTGTTTAATTTCACTCAGAAAACTAAGTAATTGGCAATTTTTATATAACAGTGGTGGGAATGGTGTACCTTTAATTCAATTTTAATGTTTTCCTTGTGTTTGTTTGTGAGAAAGACCTTTAATTGGGCCTGAAGGGAGAACATTTCGTCAGTATAGCATTATTACTTGTAATATCAGAGTTGCCGTTTTTTACTTCAAATTTATTTAAGTCTAATCTATTTACAGCTTTGCAAGCCTCTAAGATGACCTTGGAGAATCCTGAATCAGGCCCTAAAATGTTTCAAATTAACTTGAAATACAGTGTCAAACAAAAAGAGACACAGCAGAAGGCCAGCCAGAAAATTCTACAAAATCTAATGACTACATGACACTGCAAGTACATTTCCCATTTTCAAAAATCTTTTAAAGCCATTTCTAAAATCTTTGGTTTATTTTGTTCTTTGAGTGCTTGATTTCTGCAAATTAAAATGAGTAACTTCGAAATATGGGAGTTGATGCTTATTGTCCCAGAGAGACTTCCTCAAGTCCTACATTTCTTAAGTCAGTAAAAAGAAAAAGACTGAAGTGATTACATTTATCTTATTTTTTCTGCATGCAGAATCCCTACAATCAAATAGGCTTTATTTTTATAACAAAAAAATGAAAAGGGGTTTTGAGCGAAGGAAATGTTTTTTCTATGCATCAGCAGAAATAACAGACACAGAAACAGCTTAAATATCAGTGGTGGATCCTAAGACCCTTCTCATGTTAGTCTGTGCAGCTGAACTATATGATAGCAGCTTGTTAGTCTATAGGTTTTTACTGAAATGCCTATTGAGTAAAACATAATTCATGCTGCTGTTCACCCTTAAAACAGGAAATAATATACCCATTTAACTTAATCACAATTTATATTACATGTGCATATTTCTAAACAAGTGCTGTAGATGGAGAGTTTGGTAGCAATAATATTTATGAATTACACTTTTAGTTAGCAAAGGAAAATGTGTGACCTCTTACATTTTGTTTGACATTTGAATTTGGTATCCCGTATATGTGACACGGGTGATGGATGCTTATTAACACAGTGTATAAACAGGAAATGCTTCTAAGCTGACCATTTATTAGTGCAGCATGTGTTCAAACTAAAATTTGAATTTTAGTTGCAGTATTCTTCTCTGATGACTGCAGAGCTGAAATATAAGGCGGGCTTCTTTTTTTTTCTTCCTTGCTTCCCTTTACAGAATGGACAGATTTAACAGAGTATAATTTTATATCTAAATCAGTCTTCCATATGGAGCCTGAGTAAGTATATGAACACTAAGGCTTTCCTATGAATTGTACAAAAATAGAGTCATAGGAAATGTATCCAGTGGAAGGATTTTGTAGACTTCGTAGTGAATTTTCCTGAGTTAAATAAATAAATATATGTGCCCACATTCCCCTTCGTGTCCTGACGTATGCAATGAGCCATTTCCCCCTTTACTTCATTACTGCAGAAATGCAGGGAAGAAGTATCATTGACTTCACCAGAGCTTTGACAGTCGATCCGCTTCTGTCCTTTGCAGGACTAGAGACATAATAATTTTTTTGTTCACAGTTAATGGCTCTTTTAGAAAAACCTTAAATTCCTGACAAATTTCTGAAAAGCTTTTTTCAGTGAAAGTTTCAACACTTCATCTTATCAAAGCAGAAGTGAAAAACTCCACATATTTTGAAGGATTCTTCCAGCAGAGAACAAGAATAGAGTTTTTCTAAAAAGCAACTCCTCCTTTCCAATTTTCCTTATGATTTACTGTGGAAAATACAGAATAATACAGAGAATCTGTTTCGCTTTCTGTATTGCATTTAAAGCTAGCCCTCAGGAGAGAGAAAATGAATCTGTTTTTCTAAGCACAGGCTTAATATTTGGGTAAAAAATATTTTTTTAACAAAAGAACTATGATGAGCTGATAAAATATCTCAAAGGGAAGATTTTATTTTAAATATCTCTATCCAAAGAGTTCTACTGTATTGTATAGTGTGGGTCAAGGAAATTATTGTCTACTTTAAAAGTCAGTCGAGAATCTCCATCTAGCTGTTGTAAGTAGCAGGTATAAGACCGTCTTGACTGTTACTATTAATATTAAATACCTTTACTAAATACACAGCTTTCCACATTTCAGGACCCAATCACAGGAAGGTTAGCAACCTGGAAATTGAAACTGGCAGATCTTTAATCTAACATTCTACTTTTCAGTGGAAAAAAGTAACGTCTTTATAGATGAGAGTCAAAGGTTAAATTTAGTTTGTATCAAATTACAAAAATATGCTTTTCGTAAGGTTAGATTCTCATGCTCAGAGCAATTCGAACTGTAATGAAAGCAAACATTGAAAGAGATAATCCCATTAAAGATGAACTATTCACTTTAACCTCAAATATTTGGTAACTAAAATAAAACCATCCTAGTAGGAGGATGAAGTTCAGCTCTTAAGGGAAACTGGAACTCAATGTTATACCTCAGACTGCACGAGAAAAAAAATAGCGCTCCTGTTTCTAAAAGAAAACCTTATTTTGGGGGAACAAATTAATTCATGTTCTCCTCTTGAGGTCTACACAAAACAGTGGTGACCCTTTTGATAGTGTGTGCTTATATACTGTAGGGTAAATCACGCTTTTCTCCAAACAGCAGCTCTTCCAGAAATAGTGAAACCCACGCGGTGCTGTCATACAGCGGGAAGTCAGGAGCAGGGGGATGAATGTCCGCAGCTGCGAGCAGGCTCAGACTGCTGCGTGACATCCTATAGCAAAGGTCTCTGCCTACTCTTCCTCCCTGCCACCCAGCAACATTGGCATGTCTGCCTTTCACGGCAGTCCCCTCAGTTGTGCATCTGGTTTCTGAGAGGGAACTACTTCTGCTAAAAACCTCAAGTCTGAGCTCAGAATAAAACACCAAACAAAGTTGATTTCAGTTATCCCGGTCTGTCCCCTGTGCCACTGCAGCCTGGCACAAAGAGGGGGTGTATAGTGGGACTATTTACCTGGGGTTCGGTCAAGGTACTGAGTGTGGCTTGGAGGTCGTGGTACTTTAAAATTCTCCATTTTTCTGAACATAAAGGGGTGCAAGAAGTATTTTCAAAGCCCCATTGCTAAAGAATTGAGGTCTTTCATGTAATATGACAAAGCTTTTGGCTTTCAAGAAATACCAAAACCCATCTTTAATCCCTGAACTTCTGATACCCCAATGAAAACTCACCCCTGAATGCAGCCACAGCCAGAATCTTTCTTCGTTCCCAGAGGCCTGGATGCCGATTTGAAGAATTTGGGAAGAGTCTCATATTCTTCCCCTTCACAACTTAAAATAGACTGAAGAGATTTTTTATTTTTTTTTAAAGCTTAAAAAAAAAGAAAAAGAAAAAAAACAATCACAGACTGATATTTCTTCTTTATGCCAAGTTTCAGCCTGGAGAAAATTTTATGGCTGAGTTCTAATCCACCCCAAACCCTGGTTTATAACAGAAATGCTGACACAATGATAACTATAGCGTTACGAATGCTGGCGCTATGATATTTATTGCTCCCTAGTGCCAGCAGGGGTTAATCCTTATTAAATGCATTCATTTTCTGGCCTTGTGGAGAACAGATCATTCAGTGATCAGGCAGAGTGTGGGTCCCTGGTAGCGTTAATGGAAGATATCACACAAGACATAGTAAGTGAGGAGTCTTTCAGGGGGCTACTGTAGGTGTTTCTGAGGATTAAGTGGCCTTCTCTGGGGGCTTGAGTTCAAATCCAGAGTGTCTATATCCAAGAAGAGTCTTTGCTGCAACAGAACAGCACACACGGAGAAGAACTTGGTTCTTTTTGGCTTCAAAGAGAAGTATGAAAGGAAACATGACATTATCATGTATTTCCACAATAAGCAGTGGACCAGATCCCACAGATTAGGAATTCTCAATCTCTCACACCTGGATATCCAAAACCCTCTTCTACATTGAACTGTCCTGTTTAATAGTGTTGGAAGAGTGGAGAAATAAGATCCCTGTTAAATGTTATTTACCAGAGAAAGTGAAACTTGCAGTTTAATTGCATTCAAAAGATATTCATATCCTATCCTCATAAACATATATTTTAGCAGCACTGGGAACTGAAAATCTCACAAAATTTTCTCCATAAAGCTTTGTAGGAGGATGGGTAGTTTTTTTCCCAGAGATTTACACACTGACATGGTGCTTGCTGTACTGATATGATAAACTGGACAAACTTGAAAGAAAGTTTCAGATTTGGTTCAGAAAAGAGTAGAATACAGTGGGCATTTTAACATTTTGCTCATGCTCCAGGTTCTCTAGTATGAGCATGGAATCACCTGCCAAGATCTCAGCCCTACAAGTCAGTCTGCAGACTTTAAGCAAGGGGTTGCTTGCTATGAAAAAAAAAAAATAAATCTGAGGACAAAAGGAGTGAGCATGCGTGCAAAGTTCACGATGAGTTCAGTGAATGATCATATTTTCCCCACAATAATAAATACTTCTATAATTTATAAATGCCTCGAAAGGCTGAGATATGTGGGGGATGCAGAATCAAAGTGTCTTGACAGGAGAGAGACAAAGGAATGAGCCAGAGAGTGAACTGACTACTAAAATTCCTCATCTCTGATTTGTTTCTTTTAGAACTTGTCCCCAGAGAAAAAGCTCCACTTTCTAGAGAGGCTTAAAAAATAAAAAGAAATCCTCTGGGCTTGTGAACAGTCAAGGAGAATTTAAAAAACCTTCAATTTGTGCACAGAGCCAAAGAGCACTATTCAAGGTTTTCTCCTCTTCTATTTGATAATTGTTTTTTAAAATATCAGCAATGAGACAGAGAAAAAAAGCAAAGCTTTTTATAAAAAGATTAAAATCAGAGACTTGTTTTCTTCATTTCAAGGCAAATGCTACATGGAATCTCTCTAGTAAAAGAGAACCAAAGTAATTTTCACCAGAACTACTTAAAACAAAAACAAGAGTGTTCAAGAGAACAGAAATCCATGTCTTCAGTGTTGGGAAAAACTTGTTTTCATTAAAAAGTCATTTTGAAAGAAAAGAGGCTAATGTACATTCCCTTAACATTCAGAGGGACTGGAAATGAAAATAAAAATAGCTTTATTTTTGTTTAAAATTTCCACAGGGCAAAATACGATGTCATGACCTCCTCTAGCAGACAGAAAATAGAAAAATGCTCATGTGAAGAAAACAGCCACTGGAACATTCAGAAAGGTGCCTTAAAGAAGGAGGCAGAAAAGACTCGTTTCGCTTTGTCCTTCTGTCAGGTACAAAGGTTTTCCATTGAACCACGGACTCCAGGGAAGGAGGCCAGACTGAGCACAGGACTGCAAAAGCATCCCTAAAACCTGCTGATTTTTAATGGGAGCTGGGAAAGGCGAGTGCGCGGACAAACCAGTTGGAATCAACAGGATGGAGCTGTGGAAGGAGGGGCAGGGTCAGACATTGCCGCCTCACATCTGGCCTGTCCACAGCACCATCCACAGGAAAAGATGGTTTGGGCAAAGATGGGTGCTATGCAGTTGATTTGACTTTGGTAGCCTGCTTCCAGGACTTCACAAAACTTCTGGCACTGAGAAATTATTTAAAGGAGAAAAGAATATTAAATGCCGTTGAAGTATTTGCAGGGATGCCAAGAGCTTTCATGGCCTTCTCTGCAGAATGGAGGGGAAAATTCAGAGGTTCGTTTCTTACTTCTAGGGTTTCTTAGCCACACTTGGCCACTAATTTATTCTCTGCCTTCATTTTGAAGAAGGATTGAGCTCTGGAAGAAATGTTTTCTCACCCATTAGCCATTTGACACAGAGAGAGATTCTCACAGAAATCAAACACAGCCTCATATGATCTGCCCCACCAGCATGGACTGGTCCAACACAGCTCAGTACATCTTTGAAGTTAGCAGCATAAGTGAGCCAGGTCTTTTTATAAGGTTGCATGTGAAATTGTCAGAAGTATGAAACCATTTGCAGATGGCGGAGTGATAAAGATGGTACAGTATCTCACTTGTATTTGCCCCTCATTTCTTTGGGAAGAGAAGAAAAGGAAAAGGGGAGGAGGGAAAAAAAAAAAAAAAGCAGTGGAAGGAAAGAGAAACTCCAACAAATGAAATTGTTTTGACAACACAGTGTTGAAGGAGTAAGTGAGATTTCTGGCAAAACCACCAGGACTCCGAAGACAAGCTGGCTGCTGCATTATTTATTACTTTGCTTTGATGAAACTTCTGACATCAAGGACTTTCTTAGTGACTGATTTTTGTCAGAATAATGCTGCAGGAACTGGAAGTGACAGACGATTTTTTTGGACATGAAGCCTGTGCATAATGGCATGAGAAAGAGGACATAAAAAAGTCTGCCCTGAAGCAGCTTAATGTGGCCCTGGAGAAAAGAGCTGTTATCACTGCTTACTGATGTAGTCACAGCAAGAGAAACCTGTTACCAAAAAACGGATCCTGAAGTCAGGCAGTTCAGCATGGGGCAGAGTTTCTGAGCTGCGCTCCCTTATCACAGCCACGTGGAGGTTGGCACTGGCAGGAGGAAATCGAGCTGAGAAACGTCCCTCCAGCAAGGAAATAGAAATTGTTTTATTGTGTCAGGTCTATCCCCAGTATTAAAATACCACAAGACAAAATTGCAGCAAAAATAAACGTGTTGAGCTCGACACATGTTGCTAGGGCTTGTGACAATCACTCATGCAGAATGCAATATCCCTCTGCTTACTCTTCTGCATTTCTCAGCGCGGGGTGTGGAGGCAGTGCAGTGCCTGTAGCTCTTCACAGAAACACAAAACTTCTAGAAAAAATTTTTCCAGCCTAGCTGTAGTATCATACATGCTTCTGTGCAGCCAACTTTTTAAATAGTAGTTAGTACCAAATTAATACAGAGCACCTGTGGGAATGTACAAAAGGTGGGGAATAATTTAAGATGTAGTCTAGAGTAGTGGAGGATATTTTCATAGTAATTGATTAAAATATTAACCACCCTTTTCTCAAGTCCTTAGGGCTTTGAGATGGTAGTCTTGGAGAAACTTGCAGATCAGTTTTTGGCTTAGGGGAGGTACCTGTTCTGCTTTTCTTCCCATCAAAATGTTCCAGTTGAAAATCAGAGACAGAGATGCAGTGCTCTGCAGCAGAGCTGCTATTTTCAAACCTAGAGGCCAGTGTGGCAGCAAGATACCATAATCTTCTCTGGATATCTGAGTACATCTCTCTGTGCTGTACAAACACACCTTTCTGCTTTGATTGCGCCTCAGGCAGTGTACTCATGCTTGCTTTCAGTGGGACTATTGTGAGGTCTATAGTTGGTGTTTATATATTATAGTGGAAAAAAGGCAAAATCTTTTCAGACCCCAAATTATGTATTTATTAAAATCAGATTTTGTTTTGACTTGCCTAATATTTGCTGTACATTGAGATTCAAGGCATAAATCTGCCTGAATGGAAAACAGACCCAAATACTTTATATTTACTTATATTCTAAGTGTAGAAGCATACCTTCCTGAATGGTAAACACAACTCTTAGCAACACAGGGAAGTACTGCCGATGTTGGGCAATAGATTACTCTGGAATGTGCTGCAACTGCTTTTGTCTTTTTTGTTTCACGGAGAAGGAAAAAATAAGCAACTACTAACTCTCAAAACATCTGTATGTGTGAGGCCTTTAGTGGGAATTTTAAATTTGTACATTCTTGAAGAATGTGATGGGATTTCCAAGTACTGAAACAGCAGACACTTAGGGATGCTGTAAATTAACCCACATGTGAAACCGCCAACTCTGTCATTTCTGTCCATTGACTCATTTCAGCCGAATTGACAAGGCAGGATTTCTCCCTGGATCTGGGTACGTTACACACACCTGTCAAGCAGAAGCTTCAAGCCAGCCCTGGGGGAACTTCTTTAAAAGACACTCCTGCAATACCAATGAACTCTCCATCCTTTGGCAGTCTGTTTCTTTAAAAGGATCATCAATTTAAGAACACGCTGACCAAACCACTGCAATTTTCACAGAGCATACTCTGGGGCAGAGTATGATCATACCTGGGTTTGGACCTGCACCTCTTCTTGCACAGCCACGAGTGAGGGTAGATCTCAGCAGAAGTCAAAGGGCACTACCCTGTTGCAAAAGTGGTGTGAGGAGAGGGCAAGGTCCCCTCGCCAGGCAGTGATGTGTTTGCACCATACATTGGCCTGAGGGAAGCGGTAAGCGTGCTTCTGCAGGAAGTCTGGCATTCAGTTATATAAAGCTCCAAGTCACTAAGATTTTAGAGGAACTTTCCTGAGTGTTGCTGATATCTCCTAGATGATATTGCAATATTCTGGCCCCAGTGCTTGGCTAAGGTGTGGGCATGCAGAGTGCAACCATGAATGCTGCTCCCTGGGGCTGCTGTGAACAGCCTACAGGTTGCTTCAAGCAACTGGTCCCCTGACTTCTTTCTCCCCCAAACCCTTTTAACATCTGCCAACATTTCAGATGTGAACTCACCTAACCTATAGCAGGGGATACACCTGAGTTTCAGGGATTCCATTTTGAAACTGCTGCTCTGAAGCCAGACTGGCTTCTCCAGGGCATGGGTGTGAGTAACAAGGGCCCAGGGAACCCACGCAAGAGGCTTGTCTGTTCAGCTGGGGCCAGGGGAGATCCCCTCCCATCCTCCAGAGGTGTAGAGTCACTGGGTCTGCATGTGTACCTCTCTAAATACTGTCTGCCTGTTCGGGAATGTGGATACCAGCTCAGCCACGGGCTAATATAGCAGGTGCTATATTTTTTATGCAAAACCTCTTGCTTGCTTTGTACAAGATGGGAGGATTCAACTAACAGTTTAAACTAAGCTAAAATGTGTCATTGACTTTTTTTCTTTTTTTATTGTATTTTTGTAGTGTATGCTGGCTCATAAATTTACAAACTATTTTTAAAGGACTCTACAAAAATAAGCATATTTGAGTGGTTTAAATTTGTTCTTAATAAGTGGAAAGATTTACTAAAACAGGCCTGATGTGATGACTTGGGAGGGATTATTCACCATTGATGCCAATATATTCCAGACAGCCTGAAGAATTAAGCACTCTGGGTGTTGAAAGCAATCTGAATATCACCTAAAACTTGTGCTGAACGAAGCTCTTGTCTGCAAAGGGTGAAAGTATCCGGAATCCAGTGCAAGTAAAAGGACTGCATGGTGGGTGAAGGCAGGTAAGAACTAACTTTGCATTTTTATGTGAGCTTTTTGTGTGGTGATGTAGGCAAGGTCTGCAAAGAAATCTGTCCGATGAAGCTGTGAGGCAAAGCACGGCTTTGATAAATGGTGTGCTTCACAATTGCATTCCTACCAAGTGCTGCTGTCACTCACTAAGCAAATTTATTGTATTTTATTCTGAAGTGTGTTGGACTCCAGGTGTTAGGAATTTTCCCTGACCCTCTTATCCTGCTTGTGGTTTCACTTTTCTTTAAGGAAACAGATTTAACCACTTATAAACAGAATTTGCTAACAGCTTTTAATGACAGTCTCAGATGGGAAAGGAATCCCAAGGAACTGCAGATGCTCCCAATGGATCAGTGCATACAGGTAGCACTGGCATAAGTAGAAGCAGAGTCCTGGCAGGACGGTGCATCCTGTGAGAAGGGCTTTCCAGTGAGATCATTCAGGCATTGATGTGCTGAGAAATAGTCAAAGGGAATGCCAGGAATTATTCCCAAGGATGAAGTATGGCCAAAGCTAACACTGGTGTAGGATGCTTGTTTGTACCGCTTCCCTCAGTTTTATTTGATGCAACTGCTTGTGTAAGTTTGAGAACTCTGCAGAAGGCAGAGGTGTCAACTTATATCACGTCCATGTCCTGTCTCTGATCGATTTTTCTAAGTGAGTATTTTCCGAGTTCATAGTCCATGGGCAGCTGGCAAGCAGCATGAAACTTATTGTCCAGTAGTGCTGGCTTTCTTCCTCATGTCCACCTGTTATAATGTAATATAGACTCTTAGATACCTATTTAAAGGTGAGCTTGATATATTACTTTTGCAGTAATAGTTACAAGGATGTTATATAATTGTGAATGGAAAGAGAAAAAGCTCATTTAATTGCAAATGACTAAACTTATGAAATGACAGAGCCTTGAAAATCCTTTTGAGACCCAGTGTAGATACCAATTTATTTATGTTGGAAATAATTCTGTACATACCCAATTCTTTGTCTATGTGTGAGCTTGTGTAGGTTTCCTGTTACTCTCTTTGATCAGGTGGCATTGCCACTCCAGACCACGCATGACCCTCACCGTCAGAACAATGACACAAACCACACTGACCATTCAGTTGACCCGACTTCTGCTAAAGTCATTATCAAAAATTACTGACATTTTGCTGGCAGTGTAAAGGCGCATGGATTCACTTATTTTTCCCATAGTCATTTGCATGTCTTACTAATGAGGAGGTGAAAGCCTACACTTCAGGAACGTATTGAAACTGCAGAAACCAGACTTGGAAGATGACTAAAATATTTGTCCCTATTAAATGAGTGGGTGATAATAGGGGACAGAAATGTGAGTTGGAGCAGTAAGTGGACTCACGACCAAGGCCACTCCCCTTGACTGTACCATGAACAAGTTACGTGACTGGGGTATCAAAGATTTCCGGAAGTGCTGCTAGTGGCATTGCTCCTTTTTTATTTCCTTAACTACAGAAATCAGCAAGTCTGAAATGTGACAGCCCGAGGTCCAGATCTTTATGTGATCTGTAGAAGGGTGTTTACTAAGGCTGTAGAAAGTTCCACTTGGCATGTTCTCTTGTATGACATAGCTAGTGATCAAAACACAAATTCCAAATCTCATTTAACATCTTTCCTTCCACAGTTAGAAGCGAGAACAGCATGAGGTGCTGGAGGTCTTACCCCAGGAAAGAAGAGAAGTTCTTTACACCGGAAACATGGATTTTTTTTTCCATTTTTGTTGTTGTTGCTAGTGTCTTTGTTTGAAGTAATTCAAAGATGTCTTGTCTACAGTGAGTAAGAGCTATCTGCAAAGTAAATGCTTTGACATCATTTGCTTTATTTCTATTTTTCTCTATCAGATAGTCACCTTTGAAACCAAGACCCAGAAAGTTTCAGCTAGGGAAATGTGCCAGTTCCAAGCCTGGAATCTCACTTCTGCTACACACACAGTTTCCCCTGTTCAAAGTTAGGGGCTTGCTTGGGCTTCCCTACAGCTACACTCTAGCCAGGAAAGTTGGGATCCAGATGCCCGGTTGGATTACACACAAACATTTTCATCACTCTACATCATACAAGGATGTCAAGATCCTAATTTACAGTCTGGAGGGCAGGTACAGCTGATGTCATTTTACATTAAGCTCCCGTTCCCAGTGTTCCCCACTGGTGCTGCAGCCCCATGGCACGGGGTGGTAGACAGGCTGCCAGGGCCAGGACCTTTGTGTTTAGGTGTGTAAGGATGCCACTTTGGGAACTAAACACTTCAGGGGGAGCTGGGTCTGGCCATAATCCTTGGGTCTTCCTCTCTTCTCTTGTGGAGATTAAAAAATCTTTATTAGCTTTGCTTACCAAATTACTTTATTTTGTATTATTTCTTCATAAGAAGTTATTCCAGTTAGAAGATGATTCACATTTGTCTAGCATGTAAAGCATCTCAGAAGGGAAGTAAATCGTACAGCTATTTTAAAGTCCCTGGTGGTAAGAGACAATCAGTCTCTTCCCTCTGCCCCAGTCCTTAGGTATTCCTGCAACCACTTCATTGCTGGAGAATGAATTGGCCAGCTCCACATGAAGCAACTCTAGCAGGGGAAACCACACTCAGCTGAAAGATACATTTTAGCCTCTTGGAAAGAGTTTCAACTTTCAAGATAACTATTCCTTTGAGGAGCTCTAACTATAAATCCCAAAGTGCCCGCAAGCAGTTGGGTAACTGCCAAAAATGCCAAGTCAGAGGAAAATAATTGTTTTCAAATGGTGGCAAACCTGCAAGGTCGGCAGAGAACAGAGGAACTGTGTTGCTGAATGGAGATAGCCATGTAACTCAGGACTGCGAGTTCTGTACACTAAACAGAGCCTAACATCTCCACAGGGTCTTTAGCTGCTGCAAACGCAGCAGGGAACTGGTCTGCACTGGTCTAACTCAGAGGGCAGATATGATATTGAAAGAGAATCTAAAAACATTTGGTTTAGGCAGAGTGTGCACTCCTAATGTTTTGGCTTGTTCTGTTTTTGTTTCCCAGAGGTGAAGAAATGACAGGGCTTGTATTTTTAAAATTATTGCAACGAAAATAATTTGACAGCTTGGTCTGGAGATTTCTGTGTCATTACAAAATATTGTTTGAAATTGTGCAAGGCAATGCAATAATTATACAGTTGAGCATGTCTAAGGGGGAATGATACTTCGAGTGGAGGCTGCGACTTTGCCACTGGTGTTGGTCTGGATTCCTTTGTACTCTGGACAGATGCCTATGCAGTGTGGGAACATGCTGCGAGGGGTGCTGAAGCTTCAGGAACGGCATCGCTTTTGAAACTGCAGTTGCAAGTCATGTGGAATCAGCTTGAGGGAGCCTGGTGATTACTTTCTAAGGATATCTACATATTAAAAAAAAAAAGTATGCCTGGTGGTATAAATCAGCATAGCTCTGCTGACTGCAGCATAGCTGCATCCATCTACTCCAGCTGAGGATCTGGACAAAAGTACTTAGGCAACACGGAGGACTGAAAACTACCAGAACACCTTTAAAGCTAATGTGCCAGCGAGCAAGAGAGGCATTCAGCTGTGTAGAGTAGACTTCTTTCATCTGTGGTAGTTAAAGTAGAAAAGTGAACTTTAGATTCTCACAATTTTACTGCATCTGTTAAAGCAGTATTGGCTTTCAACAATGAAATGAGTATTCAGGCCAAGTGTCTCTGCAGAATTTCGGGCACTCCATGAACGGATAAAATTTCAATTGCAGAAACAAGAGAAAGTACCAGACACAAATGCACCACGTATTACATTTAAGGAAAGACAGTGAAGCGGGCAGGTTATACCGTGGGAATAGGCAGCAGCTGGTGGCTGACCCTGGTGTTATGACTAAGTCACCAATGAGGCCACAAAAAATTAAGAAAATTAGAAAGTAAGGGCAGGCTGCCTTCAAGAAATCCAGAAGGGCTGGTCTGTGGACTAGCAGCAGGGAACCGCTAAGATCTGGGCTGGGGCTCCAAGCTGGGTCCCTTGTTCCCAGGCAGACGGAGTTGGCAACAGCCCGTATCACTCTCTGGTGGCCCCTCGGGCCAGAAAGAGGAGGTATATTGGCAGCCCAGCGAGGGAACAGCAGCCAGCTCCCCTTGCCAGAAATAAGGTTGCTACATCGGCAGTGAGAAAAAGGCTAGAGCAGGGCCCCTTCGATGCAGGAGGCATGGGGCTTGCAAGGAGACGCACGGAAAAGACCTGCGACCGTGCCGTTGGGATATGCAGCTTGAAAAGCCCAGGCCAGGCGGGACTCACCAGTCAGACGCCTGCATTGTCCTTCGGCGAGCGGTCCCAGGAGCCAGGCACTGCCGGGCCGTCCTTGCTGGCTGGCTGGCGTGCAGCAGAGCCGGGCGCTGGCGCAGCCTGGGAAGTGACTCACTCTCCCACCTGGCCAAAACTCTTTGGGGTGCAGCGTGGAGATTTCCTGAAGACATCTGTGCTTCAGCAGCTCCTCATCTGGAACAGGCTGCAGCTCTGGTTTCCCCATGCACGGGGCTCTCTGCATATGCCTTTTCTCTTTCCACTGCTGTTCTGGACAGGCCTCCAGCTCATCCTTTCACTTCATTAAAAGGGCTTCGGCCCCTCCTCCAGCATCTTAAAAGACAGTACTGGGAAAATCAGCAGTGACAGGAGTGACAGACAGAACTGGAGTAACTACTGCACCCTTTAACTTAAAGCCCCTGCAATTACCTTCTTTCTAGGTGGGAATCTCTCTCAGTGATTAACTGGCTCTTCTGATTTTCATCAGCTGGAGAGCTGCATCTTTGGGATTATCCTCTCAGCATCATTGCCTACCCCTTAATGTCACAGGCTTTGGCCAGTTAGTCCAGTTATAGCTTCTCTCAATTCCAGCCTCATCCTCCTGCAAGAGTAACTCACAAATAAAGCGAAGTGGGAGTTTCCATGTTAACGTGCCTTCCTCGAGCCCTCAGGGAAAGGTCCTGAACATGATTTCTTCCGCTTGGATGGAAAGAGGAATTTCTGTTAGAGCCTCCTTGAAATCACAGTCTTCTTTTTTTATGAAATGTAAAACAAAGTAAATATTACCTTAGAGTCTCTTATTCGTGTTGCAATAAAATGAGACACTTCCTTGGAAATAAGTTTTAAGACACAATTCTTGTAATGTTCGTATTTATTGGAGTGGAGTTCACAGCTGACCTGAGGTCTGGAGGGTTTGGAAGCAATAGTCTATGTGAACTTCCAATTCTTTCTCTCCTTCTCCAGCACATGAGGTGCAAAACTGGTCAGTTATTCAGAGACTTCCCCACCCTTCGTAAGCTCGTGTGCTCATATATCTCTCATGGTACATAAAGAATGACATATTGCAGTGAATCTGCTGAGAATAGCTTGTAAAATACATCATTATATGAATCAGCCTCATTAGAAGTCTCCTCTCATGATTTAAAACAGACACAGTACTTGCAGGAATGGAAACCAGTGCGGGTTTTTTTCTCTCCTGCTGGCATGTTGTGCTCAACCAAATGTTGAAACAGAGGAAAATAATTCTCTGAACTCAAGGCCAGAAGTAGAAAGCAAGTACTGCATTACCCTGATGCCTCTCTGGCATAATTAAGGTCTTGGGTGTTTCCCTGGATATATGACTTGCCAGCCTCCCTCATTAATAAAATATTATGTTGCTCTTCTAAACAGCACAAAGCTGCATTCTTTGCATATTCCAAATCCCCCTGACTCAGGACCCTGTAACACCTCACATTCAACATCCTTAGCCATTCCAGGCTTTTCTCCCACAGCTGTTGCTGTGTTTATGAAGGGGATTATACGACATGGTGCCTGTGATAGCAGGAGACAAGGCTCGACGACCCAGGAGGCCTCTCTCGGTCCTATTTTATACAAGGGCTGGTGCGCCAGGTGCCATGGCTGCGTGACTCAGACCTTGTTCTAACTGCTCGGATGCTGGTGCAACCACTTGCCAGTGAACTCAATGAAGTTAGTGTTTTACCATAGACAAGACTACAGCAGATGCAATCCAAATGACGCACCATGGATCGCAGCAGCTCTGGGCTAGTGGCCACGTCATGCAGGACTCATGGTAGAAAAGGGATGGCTCTTTTCTCCAAGGCAGTGAAATAAACTTTCACTCCCATTTGCCTGCGGCATATTGTAGAGCTCGCTGACAAACTGCAGGTACAGCAACTTTTAATTGTTTCTCTCTTGTCACTTCAGCATCAGAGAATGTAGTATTTCTTGCTGTTATTTCTTTTAAACCATGCCAACACACACCCTCCACACCATATTTTGGCTTATAGGCCTCTGGCTGCACTCTTCTGAATCACACTGATTTTTTAATTAACTGTGATAAGTACAATTACTCAGCTATCCTCGGTTGTTCTGGGCTCCTAATGCTTCCAACCATGTAACCCACGATCTCTCCCTGGTTAGCTCTGCATTGTGGGCTTGCCACCAAAAAGCCTTGTTGGCTGAGCACCACAGCGCATTTCCATCTCCCACTCAAGATTTTGGGCCATGGACATCACCAGGAGCCTCGTCACAATCAAGACATCATGCCTTTGCAGGCGAGCTGTATATTGTAATGTACTTGAATGCACTTGTTTCCTACACTCTGTGTTGACTTTTGCAGAAGTAGGTCAGAACATGCATTCTGGATAAGATCTACTTACAGAGATGACAAGCAGCTTTTGCTCAGCTCACATAGGCTCCACAGAAAGCACCCCAAGCTCTGCGTGTACCCACAGGCTTTAGGCACTCCCCTTACATCCCACAGTATCCTCAGGCTGCTCCTGCACCTGCAGTGCCTTTCAGTGGCTGAAAGCACAGTCATGTTTGTCCCCTCGGGTGCGTCTGTAGGCTGGCTTTCAGTACCAGGTTTAGTCGGATCTATGGGCCTGCAAGGAGGGTTAGAGACCACACTAAATAAGCAAGGGAGAGACAGCAGCTGCAGTGGGGAAGGAAGGACTCTTGTCTCCTGTGCTCTGGACATCTGCTTTTTTTTGTCACTAGCAAATACGAATTCCTGATTTTCCTTCTGCCATAGTTCGGCTGTTCTAGCTAGTGATCAAAGGATGGTGCCAAGGATTCAGCATGGTCTGAAGATGAAGTGTTTGCAAAAGGTACATACTCTTGTGCAACTGCACCTCAGTCAGGTGGCGGCATTTCAGGACGTAGAACAAGGAAATTTCCTCTCTCTTTCTAGACTTGACCATCCTTTCCCACACGTTTGCCTTATTTGTCGTGGTTTGGGGGAATTCTTTTTAATAGCAATTCACATAACCTTTGTATCATGGCTGGTTTTGCCACTGACAGAAGTGGGTTTACTTTTCTTTATCACTCACTTTGTTTATCAATAACTATTTTACAAGACCTGTTGTGTTTTCGTTGTGATTTATGCCTTGGGACTGGGCATCCCTTGCAATGCAAGTCCTGTCTCCTGCCCCTTGGATTTGATGGTGAGGATCTGGTTCCCAAAGCTGGGATTTCACAGCTGTGGTCTGACTGGCTTCCTATCAGCGCGTACAAAGGAAGTGAGCACAGAGCAACAGCTAAATACCCACTTCGAACTTCAGACTTCTCAGCTGGAACAACTGTTGCGGTTTGAAGTTGTTTTGTTAACTTCTTTGGCTAATTGATAACATCTGCATTTCGCCACCCTTCCTTGCATCTCAAGCTACTTCCAAATAGATTGGATAGATAATACCGTGGCAGATCTCAGTTTTTGTATTAGCGATATATCGTTACACTTTTGGAAAATTGTATGAGAACTGGGAGGCGTCTTCAAATAATGCCTCCTTTATAAAGGTTTCTTTCACACAGTCGCAGAAACAAGCCCAGAGACACTAATAAAACCTCATGTTATTCATTTGGCATTTCTCTTGTGATCGTGTTCAGATAAAAGAACTTTTGATTTCACACTTTTTTCCTTCTGTTTTTCTCTACCACACTTTCTAAGTTTGAAATTTACATTTTGGCTTTAAAATATAGGAATTAGCTTTTATTTTTCATTAGTTTTCATTTTCTTTGTATTACAATAGATAGATCAGGAACCGGTATATGTGATATTTTAGTAAATAAAATCCTTGTATTCAGGATCACTCTTGAAGTCTGGTAATACACAGTGACACCATATAGGTCCCAAGGAGACATTATGGTTGTAATAGAAATATCATATATCTCATATCCCAGGTCTGATATATCAGCTCAGCAATAAAAAGAAACAGGATATTTGCAACTATATTTTAACAGGGCTTTTGCTGTTACCATGAGAACATGGATTACTTAGAAATTTTGGTGAGAAAACTCTAATGGTTTCATCAATGTATAACCCCAGGAGATTTCAGTTCTTTCACTGCTATTGAAATAGCTATTAATGCAGTGAAAATCAGAAACGTATGAGTGTGTTTCATTGATGTCTTACTGTACATCTCAGACTTAGGTCTCAGTACAGGTCAGATGGTCCCTTCTATCATATTTCAGGATTACCAAGATCGGATCTGGGTTATGCCTAGAGACACATGTCCACTATGAACTCTCCACAGCTTGATATCTTTCCAGTTTTGGCTGGGGAGAGGTTCCCTCCTCCACCTCCCTCTTCCTGTTGGGATGGTTAGTGCTGTTACTGAGCAAGGCCTAGAGATGTCTGCAGGCCCTGTGATGTGCAAGGAACTGACGTAAGCCAAGACTCAAAAGCTTGACGTTTCTCAGCCAGCCAGGAGAACCTCATGAATTTCCTTGTAAAAGCAATTTCTTAGGATTCAGGGATACTTGTGTTCCATAATCCTTTGAAAACAATATTTGACACAGGATAGGGCTATCCTCTTTACGAAGTCCCCAACAGAACCTGCAAGATGCCATGAGTGCTATTATTATTGCAATTCTTTTATTTTGTGCCATTTCAGCATCACTAGCATCTACAAAAGGAGTTAGATAAAATCCCAAATACTGATCTCTCATAACTTCACCTAATGCAAGCTCAGCACATTTGGTCTTAATCTGAGTGCCTGGACTGGGATGAGTTCTGCAGGGCTGTAATAAAATAAATATTTTCCTGCACTGAGAATGGCTCAGCAAAAGGTTCAATGTCAGGTCAGCACAGCAAGTTCTTTAACCATGTTTTGCTAGAAATAGACCACATCTTCACCTAAGAAATTGTCACAGCTCCATAGTGGCCGGTGGAGTGGAAGTGATTTAAATCATTCACCTCTTGCTCATTTTAAATGTTGGATTTGGTCAGCATTTGAGGAAAGCCGTGCAGTGGGGACACCCCCAGCTTCCAGAAATAAAAATGTCTCTACCAGGAAAAAAAAAAAAAAAAAAAAAAGAAGAAAAGAATGAGGGACTTTCTGTGGAGTTCCCCTTCCTGCTCAAATTGGATTACTTAGAGAAACAAAGGGAACAAGCAGCCTTGTTGCAGCAGACTAGTCCCAGATGAGTAAGTGTGAGCTACTTAACAATTGGCAGTATAGTGAGAGCTCTTTTAATTGTGTGGGTTTTGGTTTTTTTTTTCCAAACAAACCTGAACCACCTGTTCTGCTATTTTAATGCAGGAACCAAAGAAAATGTGATTCACAGGTGTATTATAAAAGGGAAGGCAGAGAGGTTTGGGAAGGAAGCTTACCTCTTTGCTGCAGAGTGAGATGGAGCCTGAAAATTCAGAGACTGAATGTTTTGTGTCTTTGTACAATTAGGACAGAAATAACCTGAATATCCAAAGAATTTGCTAAGGTTAGTAATTTTCTGTTCCTTTGCAATCATGCTGTCTATCAGTACACTGTAGATAAGTAAAAAAAACCCCACCTCCCTGCGAGGTCATTCCTAAAGGGAATGTCACTGTACTAAAACCCTTGGTAACCATATGTTTATTTTTGTCACCCTTCTTATAGCTGGGTGCTGTTGCACAAGATAGTGCTTTTTCAATTTAGTGGGAAATGATTATGAGCTCTAGAGAAAAACTTCTGCTCTTTTATGTGGTGATTCCTTGGATGAAACTGATTTATCAAGTAACTTTTTAAAAGCTTAATACTTTCCTAGCTTGAAGTAGTTCAACTTCTGCCTAACCATGCATTCAGTTACTGAATGTTAACTCCATTGTGCCAGACAGAAGCCTTTGTCTCATTTCCAGACTCATACAAAGAACTCAAAGGTTTAACCAGATTCATAAAGAGGACTATGAAATAAATGGAGGAGTTCTGGTTCCAGGGCTTGCATCTCTGACTAATGCTTCACTGATGTGAATCAATCTTTGGAAAGATCAGCCATGCACACCACAGATCATCTCAGCTCAAAGCAAAGGTATTGGATGCAGTCTTGTGGACCTAGGTCAACACGAAAACCATCATGTACTCATAACAGAAGTTATGGGCCTAGAAGTTTTACTACTCAGTTAAATGCAGCAAATGCATTCAATGTAATCTCATACATTTTTGTAGAACCTAGCTCTCACTGTTCAAAGAAACAGTTCTTTGCTGAGATACTGCAAAGGCTACTCTAGGAAGAGAAGATGTCTTTTTTGGTTGGACTTAACACAAAAATTTTTCATTTGTGATATATTTTCAGGAGAGGACTTTTAAGGAACGATTGGTCCAAGTATGTGGTGTTTGTTCCCTGGCTGCCAGTAGAGAGGTTGATGTGTCCTGTCCTTGAGGAAGCTGGTTGAGTGAAAGTATTTCTTTATGGCCATTGCCATTTATCCTTTCATTTTGGAGCAGCACTAATCCCTCTCCTTTTAGGGTGTGCCAGTACATTTACAGACTATGATAAGTTGCCTTGCATTGAAGGGTTTACAACCATATGTATATTTTTTGATTTTTTTGGGACACATATAGATCATGTTAAAAACCAGAAGTCCATTGTTCAATCAATCAAGTTAATCCTGGTGCTCCTTGATAACTATAGCTATCGCATTTCAGAGTGATTTTACTGGATATTACTGGGATTACTTGTAGTAGCCACTCAGTCTAGACAGGGTTTCTATTACAGTGAACACAGACAAAAGGGCAAGAAATATTAATGCCCAACATCCATTAACCATGCACAAACTGTGTATCAGAGAGTGGATCCTGTTCGCTTGGCTGTGGTTCGCCCTCCCTTTTGTTTATCTCTCAGGAGGGCACTGGCTTTTTTAATTAAAAAGAAACAGGTTGTCTTAATAAAGACAGGGGGAAGAAAAGAGCTGCTTGAAAACTTTGCCATTTAGAGTTAAGGGAAGTTAGAGAGCTCTTGATGAACTGTCCCAGTATGGAAAGGGCCAAGTATTTTGGCCCAAGAGCTGTCTTCAGGATGGCTTTCTCTTGACCTTTCTGCAAGATGGGAGCAGAGCCATGGTGATCTTGCTGAAATGAACAGCTTAGAAACTCAGATCTGAGAATCCAGTTGTTGTGAGAAATATGGCAAAGTGGATCTCAAGACTGTCATCAGGTCTGGATAAAATTATGCTACCTGTTGTTTCTGAAACAAAGCTATCTAGAATGATAGGCGCACCAGGAATGCTGCTCCTTGAATAAATGTAATGTGACAATGACATGTAGTTCCCACCATCCCCTAGAAGACAATTCTGCTAAATTAGGACAGTTGGCTGATTAAAATTAGGCCTAGTTAACAAGGCACTGAGTGAGGTAATAAACTCTAAAGCATTTCAAATTCTCATTTTATGTTACTCCGCATTTTCAAACTCATAACACACGGACAAACATTGTATTTGCTGCCTAGACAGTTTGTCATGTCACAGATTTTATTTTGGATAGGGCATATTTCAGATTGTTGTCAAATTGCCCATCAGGTCTTCCAAAGTACACTAGGAGTTAGAGTGACAGTTAGAAACATGTTGCTTACGTATGGCTTGCATCCTGTATTCATTCACCCAAAGACCCTGATATCCTTTGATTCCTGACATCCTTTTAAGACTTTAGGAATCAAAAGCTAATTAGCCTGCTGTTGGAAGGGTCTGCAGATCCTCTGGAAGCAGAAGCTTCCAAAACACTTTTGTCGGTGTGGTTTTTTTATGGGGCGTGGATTAAAAAAAACCCAAACCAACAAACCCCCCACCAAACCACAAAGAAAGCAACAACCCCAGTTATATAAGAAGCTTGCAATTATTTCAAAATTCCATTAATCCTTGGGTGATGAGGCCAATTCAGCACTATATGGATACGTAAATCAAGATTTCCCTGCAACACTTTCGCTTGGTACAGGCTTGGAGAACATATTCTACATGCCAATGCTCTGAAACCCCTTTTCTCTCTGACAGCTGATTTCAATGTGTTTGAATATGATATAGTAGGCACCGGGAATCTGCGCTACTGTTGCTCTCACGTCTGTCATTCAGTTTCTATGGCTGGGCACTGTCCACCTCTAATCTTCCGCAGCAAATTTACCCATGACTGGAAATCTTATCTGTTAGTTGGCATAGCTTGACAGCGGGTTTGGTGGCTCCCAAGTCTTCCTTCCAGGCAAAGAGGGAAAAATAATATGATGGCTTTTTCTTTTTTTTAACTCTTTTCCCCTGTGAGGCAAGAGTTGTGTTTATATCCCTGTTTTACAAAATGTGAATGATGCTATCAAGAAGTTGAGATCCAAGTTTATCAACCTATGTAAGTACCTAATTCTCTGGGTTAATTTCATCAGCAGTTATGCTCTTAAAACAGTTATGGATATGATAATAAGGCACTTGCATAAAACCTGTGGAGCAGGGCAATGCGGTTGGGTTCTCTCATTTTAAGCATACCAATGAGCACTTTTTCTCTTGCTGTGTACAAGTTTATCTTGCTCCAGCAGCTGCAGGTCTTCTTGCCTTGATACATCTCATCCCTTGAACTCTCATTTCATGATACTAAACTGGGAGTTTCTAAGGTATTTTTCACTGCAGCGTGAGAAAGGAGAGGTCAGCATAAATTTCTACCCTCATTTCTGGGAAGATCATCATAGCCGGTGTTTTTTGTACCCATATTTTTGAAAGCAAAGCCTTTCAAATAAGCCCATGGGGAAAGCCCTCTTCAAGCAGTTGATGGGTAGGCATAAACTATTGCTTGGAGAATAAAACCCATCCCTCCTTCGAATGAGTTTCCTTATTGCCTTGCAGGTGTGTGGATGGGATGTGGCAATTCTTGCTGCTTCTGGTGCGAGTAAGGTGTAGGGCAATCCAAAGAAAGCATATGGCATGCTGTTAGAGTCTGAGAAGTACAAGATCAGAAAATCTCCACTATGGAAACATTGCCTTTGTCCACAGTGTTTTGCCAGGCAGCATAACCTGGCTGTATTGAAAGAGTTGAATTATTGTTATATAGCTTTAAAAACACAGTATCGAAGTATACATATAATTTGAGGCTGTTTTTAATAAGCATTTTCTCTAGCCTGTGGTACCCTCTGGTTTAAATGTTTTCAACTTTTTGGTCAAATAAATAACAGCCTAGAACAGTATTTTTAGGAAAAGATGATGCTTGGTGATGGCTGGGGATTCTGTGGCTTTCACCACCCTTCAGAGGTCTTGGACTAATGTGTATACTTTTCAAGAAAACAAACAAACAAAAAAAACCCAAAACAACTACTTGAGAAGGTTTTAGCTGAAACACCATCCAAGACAAGTTGCAGCTTTTCCTTTGTGTTAGCTGACATGAGGGTTTTTGTTTTTTTTCTGAATATAACTGGACTTTCTGAATCTCTGTACACCTCCCCCTAGTCTTTCTTTCCTTTTTTATTTTTTCATTCTTTCCTGGTTTTTTCCTTCCTCCTTGTTGCTCATTCTTTCATTTCTCTGTGTTCCTCCCACTGTTTATTCCTATTTTGCTGCTTCCCTTCCAAGTTCTTCTGCAGTTCAAAATTACCTTGTCTTGAACTGTTCCAACCAGTCCTGGCAGAAGTCAGCTCTTTGCCAAGGCCAAATTATGCTCTTGATCTAATGTTGGGATCACGTCTGATCCCAAATGTGCCTAGATTAAAAAGGACAACATTATAGAAAGGCTGGGAAAGAGAAGGTGGTAGGAAAGCTTAGAGGAGCGTGCCATGGAAAGTCCCAGGACCCCCACTTTCATTCAGGCTCATTTCCCCAGGGCTGTCAGCAGCCAATGGAGGATGATGAGGTGTGAACAAGAGCTGGAAGAAACCATGCAGAAAACAGCGAAATGTCTCAAATCTAGAAACAGAAGAGGAATCTGTATGCTTTGAACTTGTAGGATGTACCAGCTCAAGGCCTGGATTTTATTATTTGAATTTTCTTAAAACATGGCTGGGGAAGTGCCTGGGCCTATGAAGGCAGTACTGGAGAGATCCTTATCACGGAGTATCTGAAGATTTTTGGCTGATTCCTGCTGGCTTGTGGATGAGGTCACTGTTTTGCTGAGGAAGCTGGAAATGCAGAAGGCTTCTTCCTTGTGCCAGATCCTCTGTGATCCCTTCTCTCCTGCCTGCTGGACACCCCACAAAGCCTGGCCCTGTGTTTCAGTGGATGACAAGAACCACCAAGAACTACTTGTAGTGATGTGGGATTAACTATTGTGAAGGATGACTAAAGTCCTGGGATTTGCTTTTTCTGCCCAATTTATGCTTCTTGACAAATCCATCGCTTGACTGCGCTGTCATCTCCCCTCAGTCCCTGCTTCCTGGCTGCATAGCTCGGCTCTGGATTTTTAGGAAGCAAAATGTTCTTCAGACCTAAAGACAGTGAAGAACTGCATTGATTTATGTGGGCTGAGATAATGGCCTCAGGCTGTCCTTGAGCTTTTCTGTATTTCTTTCATTACTTCCCAAATGCCACTCAGTTCCTACAAACTGAGCAATCAATGGTACTATACCAGTGTCATTAACTTTGGATTAAACTTTTTTTCTTAAACTTTCAGTGATGCAAACATTTTGGAAGCTACAGTCTGTGAAGGAGGTAATTGTCTGTGGGAAAGGCTGGTTATGGTATTTCATTAGCCATCTGGCTGGGAGATCCCAATTGTACGACTTCAGACAGTTTTTGAAAGACTGTTGAAGATGTAGATGTTTAAATGATAATTAATAACAGTATTCATCTCAGTGATTCCCTCGGTGAAACTCTTGCTTTAACATCAGCTTTCAATAAAGCTCTGCCATTTTAAACATTCATTTTAAACAGAAAAATGCTTTTAAAGTTTTAGATTTAGAAGCTTTTACAGAGCTTAATAAAAATTCATTTTTTTGGGAAAGTGCATTTGACAGCTGTATTGGTATTGATGGTTTCTATTTAAAAATACGTTCCTTTTGTTTGCTGCATCTTGCAGCTGCTGAGATTCTTTGTCTTGCTTCCTCTAAATTTCTCTTACTATCTCACAGGCATCGGGAGGGTGTGGTGGTGGGGGGTGTCAGGGGCAAGTGCCTTCAATGCCAGTGGGGTGAACTTGATTTTATTCTTTCACATGACTCAGCTCTTGTATTGATGGAGGGATCTGGACAAGTACCAGAGATGCTTGGAGCTTGGAAGAAGATGCTCTGTAATGCACACAGTAGATAGGATGGTCAAATGTTCCACTGTGCTTTACAAACTATCAGGAGATATGTAGGAGGACGGATGGCCAAGTGCATCAGACCTTCACGTAGGAGAAAGGTACCCTTAATCCTTACCCCTACTCTGTGACCAACCTACCAGTTAACTGAGCAAAGTACTCCAATATACACTGCTTGGGACAGAGGCTACTTATTGTTTTTAAGTTGCGTGTTTCCCTGAGCAATAAGGTCCTATAGACAGTAATGACGGTGCTGTGGGAGTCCTGCTACGTGCCGGTGGTTTTGGACTGGTGTTCCAAGGACAGATAAGCAACAGCAAAATGATAACCAGAGTAACGTGGACTATTCCAAGAGAATAATTCAGGGATAAAAATGCACATATGAATTTACTGGGTAAAACATCTGTCTGGAGAGTCTGGGATCTGGCTCATCCTACTGTCACATTCCTGGATGCCCCTTACTTCTTGGAAGAAGTTAGCAAAGTGAAGAAAAGGAAATCAAAAAGTTAATCTCTCGCCTAACTAGTAGCTGTATCTCTTTACCAGCTTAGCACTTCTGGGCCATATATCCATGTAGGAACCCCAGTTGTACTTCTTTTTATGTGTATTGACTTAGTGGAGTGCAAACATGTTAAAAAGTTCACTTTCTCCTTTATACGAGTCTATAAAAAAGCTCTTAAAATGGAGTCATAGGGTTTCAATGAGACAAATGAATGATCAGCCGAGACCTAACAGTCCTTTCCAATGGATTAGGTGCTTTAGTGTGAGAAATTTTAAGATGCTAATCAGCCTGGAGAGTTTTCATGCCTCCAGCACTATGTAATGACACAAAATATTGCGATGTCTCCAATTTATAATGGAATAGGCGAGTAGGATGCAGTAATAGGTATCATTCATGATACTTGATTCCAGTTAAAACTACGTTTTCAAAAGTCTCTAGGCAGCAGAGATTTCATATGCATTTATGGGAATTCGAGTAAAACTAAGCATATACACACTAGCTTGGATATTTTTCTAACAGCTCTTTGGACACAGTAATGTTCAGAAATAATTGTAAACACATGCACAAGTAGATCAGTGTTTTCAGTGCCTGCTTTTAGGAGAAATAACACATTAACATATTTTCTGAATTTTGCGAATGCACTGCAAAATTGCAGCTCAATAAACTTAACTTTATATGTTCTTCTAAACTGATGACACCAGTATAATATCAAGATGTTTTCCAGTGGGGATTTAGGAAGCTGTAAGACATGGCAGAAGTGTTCATAATGGGACATTTCAGCACAAATTTTAACTTGCACGGAGATGATTTAAAAACAAAAATCAGCTCTCCAGCAAGGAATGGATCTGTTTACAAGACTTAGTGTGAAAGGGATCGATCCTACTGCCAGAGCAGTAAAACACATATTTGCTGCAATAGCACAGAAGCAGTTTGCAGTTTACCAGAAGGAATCATTTGCTGTACAGAGCTGTTAGATTTTATTTCTGTACACTTGGAAATTTTGAGCTAGGTTCTGCAACTTACATTTGCAGGCGTGTAAGTATTGTGTTTATATTCCATGTTGGTCACTGAGATCACAAACACGATTGGTCACTGAAGAAAGAAAGAGAAACAAGCAGAATAATTCATCTGCATTTTTTTCTAGGAGGGCTATTGTTGGTTTGGGAGATAAAGAGCAAAACTGAAGTGTGTGAAAGTGGTCCCCAGGATAATTCTCTCTACAGGTTCACTGAGCATCAAAAGGATGCACCTGAGCTGGTGCTGTGATTTGCTAACGATGCAGGCTGGAAATGGTTAACTAATAGCACAGGGCTAGGAAATCAGCATTCATCCCTGGCACAACTGCTTCAGGAATCATGCCAGGAACCAGTAGCTGAAAACCTCACTAAAAACAACAGGACAACACTATTAAATGCCTGGAGTCTTAAACGGTTAGTTTGTCAAGGTGACACGCTTGTGGTCTTTATTGAAGTGCAAGCTGAGACACATCACGTGTTGTTCATAGAAATGTGTCACTGATGCAGTTTGTGAGCATTTATGTTGTCATTACAAGAACAAAATGTTATCTGCATAATTACAAAGTTATATTCTGATAGGGATTCTTATTTAAGCCTGTTACATGCTCCAGCAAAGCAGAAAATCCCTTACTGAGCACCGTTAATAATGGAGCATTAAGAATACACTGTTTGCTTTTCTTGCTTTTTATATATATCTATTTATTTTAAAAACAACTGGGTTTTGGTGCTTTCTAGGATTTCTCTCCCGGGTGCTGGAGAGATCTTTTTCCCTGGACCTGGCTGCAAGAAGGAATGTCTCCGACCCTTTCTGGTAATGTTCCCTGTACCTTCCTGGGACCAGCCCTCTCCCTCTCACCGCAGCAGGGCCTGGGACAGGGATTTAGGTGGGCGATGGAGAGAGGGGAGTTTGTTAGCTCTGGGGAAAGCGTGTGGCCCAGGAGAGGCAGATAATGTTCAGAGTTTGCTTTCCGTAAGGATTAAACTGAACTTTCTTGTGGAGAAACTCATGATATGATGACAAAGGACTAAAATACCTTTCATTTTCCCCCAGCAATCTTATTAGTAGAGTCCAGTGAGGTGGACATGTCCTCAGCTATGTCCCAAGCATGGTCTCCCACTTAGGCAGTGATGGTGGGGGTCTCCTGGGAGTCCTCCTTGGGGGCTGAGAGGCCCTTTCGGGCTGTGCCAATGTGTGGGGTCCTTGCAGCTGATGGTGCCTGGCTGCTTGAGAGGTTCCTCCAGCAATGTCTGATGGCCTCAGCCACCTGAGCTCCAGACCCAGCCCTGTGCTCTCCAGACCTGGGGAGTAGAGGTGGGCAGACCTGTGAATGAGTTTCAGAAATACAGAATGACACTCTTTGAAATGAAAAGGGAAGGAAGGGGATGTGAACCCCACTAAGGAAAGTAGGTGAGAAGGGTGGCAGGCGGGAAGGGCAGATGAACTAACTTCTGGCACTTAAGCCTTCCTGGAGGCAACCCCACTCCCTGGGCAGGACCTGCCTGGCTGCTCCTTCCGCTGCTGCACAACAGATGCCTTGGCAGAACAAACAGCCACTGCAGATAAAAAAGATGGCCACTATCAATCAGGCTTTGCTTGTTGAGCCACTGGGGATTTTATCTGGAAAGGCTGTGGAACTGCTCCTCCGTTTAGTGCTGTGTCTAGCTGAGATATTGCAGTCAGACAGCTAAGAGGGGAGCGATCCAAGGAACCTGGTTTCTTACAGGGGTTCCCATGCTGCAGAGTCCTGTAGTTGGAGGATGGTTTAGCAGGATAATCTGTTCCTGCTCCACTTAATGCAATTTGCTGCTAGGATCCCTGGATGCATCTCCCAGTGCTGTGGGAAATGAGCTTGTCTCTCCAGTTTTTCTAAGGCACAGCAGTAAATTAAGCAAATTAAAATTAAATCAATTTTGTGGTGTTGGTCTCTTCTCCCAAGTAACAAGTGATAGGATGAGAGGAAATGGCCTCAAGTTGTGCCAGGGGAGGTTTAGATTGGATGTTAGGAAAAAATCCTTCAGCGAAAGGGTTGTCAAGCACTGGAACAGGCTGCCCAGGGAAGTGGTGGAGTCACCATCCCTGGAGGGATTTAAAAGATGTGTAGATGTGGTGCTTAGGGACATGGTGTAGTGTGGCCTTGGCAGTGCTGGGTTAACAGCTGGACTCAATGATCTTAAAGGTCTTTTCCAACCTAATGATCCTATGAATGCAGGATGAAACCCTCTCCTGGGCTGGGCACTTGCAGAACTGGTAAGTGTAACGTTAGCATTGTGTGGCTTTATTATGGACACATGCACACTTGGATTTAAAGGCCAGTGGCTACACTGAGCAAACATTCAGTGTGGATGGGAGGAGGGAAAACACCTCTTTATTTTGCCAGTACAAAGGATGACTAATTACACCAGGAACAGCTGCGGTGCACTTGAAACTATAGAAGACCAGCTGATTCCTACCATGAATCATCCAACAGGCAACACCTCAGACCTGCCAGGTAAAAACCAGGCTCTGTGCTTTGTCCAAGTCATTAGAGCTCCACTTGGAGAGAAGTGAGCAAGGAACAAGCTTTGCTTCACTGCTTAAAGCATTCTCAAAAAGAACAAAAAAAACCCAAAACCCAAAACAACAACAACAAAAAAACCCTGGAAGAAATATTTCAGTCCAAAGTAATATTTACTTGGGTGCTTAAAACTTTGTAAAATGCCCTGAAGGTCACAATCCATTCATCCTGCTGCGTATTTCTCTTTAAGAAGGTGCTTGTAAGTACTACTGGAACACATGTGTGATGAGGGGTTGCCATGGCAAACAGGTTTTGGCACTATTTAAGACAGAGTTTTATTGCGCAGCAGAATAAATAAGCATGTTAAAGCCACATACAGTAACTTGTTGGCACATACATTAATGCTCCCAAGGGCTGCAATAACTTAAGCACCCTCCTTTTAAACATTTTTCAGCGTTTTTTCTTTTTTATTGACTACATGCATTTAGTATTAGGGCTAGGAATGTCCCATTTCCACCCCCTTTTGAAGTGAGTAATTGAGGCAAAAAGGGAGGACTGTCTAATAAATCATAAAGGGGCATTGTGCACGGACAAGAGGGGCAATTTTCCCTTTCCTAACATACACGAGGACAAGCCAGCGTGAGACCTGGCTGGGTACTAAATCCTGACTTGCTCCCTCTAGACTTGGGAGTAGATCGCTGTGTTTATATTTCTGATGGAGCCTGAATAATCAGAAATAGTTTCACACCATTTTCTGCAGTTTCTGTCTTGCTCTTTTGTGCCAAGCCAGTCTTCTACCACATCACAGCAGCAAGCTAGTTACTTCAGCTTTAGTCATTTTATGAACCACCTGTTCTGTTCCCAGTTTGGCTCCCAGTTCACACCAGTAAGTCCTGTCAGGTCTGGAAATGCTCCCAGCCTTGAGGAAGTGCTGCAGGGAGGCAAGAGGCAAAGCTGTGCCTGTAAGAGGGCTCAGGTTTGTGGTGCTCTTAAAGGTGAACATAAATTACACTTTATAATGAAAGCTCTGGTTTAAGAAGAGTTATTAGTGTATTAGGCTGGGCTTTATTAGCTCAGAGGTTTTGGAGCCATGTGGGAGGTGTGACACTGGCTCCCTCTTCTGTGGGAAGCAGCAACTTTTCTGGTTTGGAGAACTTTGAAGCTGCCAAAAGCAGGTGAAGCCCCCAAAATCTTCCCCATCCCCTCCCACCTCGGGGATGTCAGGTACTGCCAGCTGTAAGGCAAGTGGCAGTTGTCTCCTCCCCAGAACAGAAAAATCCGTTTCACATATTCCCTATGGTTTTAGGATGAAAGCTGTAATGTCTTTTAGGGCCCTTTTTGCCTCTTGCCCCGTTGCCAAGATGACCCCACAGCCTTCAGCAAGGCTTGGGCCGATCATCGGAGCTCCTTGTCTCCCCTAAACTCACCCAGCAATCGCTGAAGTGTGCTCACGCCTCAGGAGATGGGGGAGGTAAAAAAAAAAAAGTGACTGCTTTATGAAAAGTACATGTTTGTAATATCGCATACTGATAGGTTCATTATGAATTACAATTTGCTGAATAAGAGAATTCACGAGGGAGGGATAGTGCATGGCGAGAGAAGAAAGAAAAAAAAGAGGGAGGTGATTTTTATGCCTATAAAGGTGTCTCCTGGGCATAACCGGGAGTTGAAGACCTACCATTTCCTTCTAGCTGTTTGGATTTGCTTGCAATTAAAGCCTAGTGGAGCTGTCAGGGGCTGTTGACAAATATATTATAACCAACTTAGGTTAAGCGAAAGTTACTTAAAATTAATCCATCGCCGCACAATACTCCTGCTTCACTTCAGAAGAATGTGCCAGGAGGAATAAGTACAATCCTGACCACGTTCAGAGAACCTCCTCAAGGTGGAAATTTGCAAATAGGGCTACCGTAGTATGTAATGAGAAGCTGCAGGGCTTTCAATTATCCCACATAGTCTGTCTCTTTGCAACTTGACTGACAGCTAATTATGCTGGTGCCATTTTTTGGTGGTGGAATTTAATCTCCCAGATGGAAAGCAAATCAATCTGCCCATCGCTGCAGCTGAGGCATACTTTGGCTCAACTTTAATTTATTCTCCTAAGCCTAAGAAGGCTAGTCATTTCAAGGTACAAAAATATCAAATTTCTTCTGTTAACCAGGCTGGTGAAAAAGTGTGGAAGAGTTGGGATTTCGTAGGCTACGCTGTGAAATGTTGTTGCTCCTTCCTTTGTATTAGGAAACAGCAGTATCATCTCCCCTTGATTCCTGTTTGTGGAATCTGACAAGGAAGAAGCATTTATGAGCAAGTTGCTAGTGATAATGGTTAAACATGAGTTGTGGAGGCATTAAGTAGGATTCTATGGAGGAATGAACTAAATCTCTGAAGAACTCGACGCGAAAAGGAATCGGTCGCAATTTTCAAGCACTTTAGCCAGTGTGCGATAGCCCGGTTCCCATTGGGTTTCATGCCAGGATATAAACACAATCCTTCTACTTACCTGCGCTCTTCAGGCCTATCAATTATGCTGCTTCCTCCGAGTTGCTGTTACAACTTTAGGTATTACCGTCCTCTGTGAAACCATCGTAGAGCAGAGTATGTGACTAGTTACCACAGGCTACAGACTTCATCTTCAAGTACCCCAGCACCTGGCGTTCCTCTCAATGTTATTTTTCAGGCTAGAAAACCCAATTTTAGCTAGGCTCAAGGGGAAGGAAGCTCACAAAAACTTGGTGTTAATGAATGCTGGAAAATCAGAACCTTATCTTGCTGCAAACTTTGGCCTGTTTGGCTAATGCTGTTTCAGCCTGCGTGTGGTACCTATGTGCCGTCTGTTATCTTCCCTTTTGGGGTACTTTCTCTGAGTTCTTAATCTCTCAGATTATTTGATGTATATACTCTGTTTTTTTGGAGAGTTTACAAATAGAAAGATTCCCGATGCCCCTTTTTACTGAAAAAAACACAACCACTTCTAAAAGTGTTTTGCTCACATCTAATGAGTCCAATCCCACTCTTCACACTTGTACAAACACGTGGCGTTCGACTGACTCTTCCTTTAGTACCTTTGGAGGCTGAAAGATTACAAGCTCGTCTAACTATTAATATCCATCTCTTATATTTTCATATATGCTTATAATTATGTTGATGCTGCTCCTAATGAGCCCTTGAATGACACTTTATAACGATGATGAAATCTTGTACATGGAAGCATTTGTTTGTGACAAACCTCTGGAGAACGGATGTTCTGACACCGTCCCGTCAGCACATTCACTGCTACAATGGGATGGTTAAGAGGAATCCTATGCAATGCCCTCACAATTTGTAGCAGAGGTGAGAGATCATTCAACAGATGATCGGAGTGCTAATTCAGCTATTCTGTGAGACGAATGATCGGTACCTGGGGAAAAACAGCGCAGGAGCAACTGAACGTGGGTTTGGCAAGTAACATCCTGTGTGTCTTGTAGCTGACGGTTGAGGTTATAATGCCACTTAAAGATCCTAGCTGCAGGCATTTCTTTGAAAACGTACGTGTAACAAATGGAAATCCAACATAATCTGGAAATCACCAGCTAAATGGAGCATTTAGAGGAAACCCACTGTTCTGTCAGACCTCTCCTTGTAAAGTTCTGTAGATGCTGGTGTGTCCCAATGGCCAGAGAAAGGTGCTTTGTCCAGGGCAACCTTGCTTTCCCCAGCAACGAGTTTCAGAGCACAGTTGTAAATCAGGTGTGAGGACGGACATCACCTTCAGGGCAGGGATGGAGGCAGACCCCAAAGCTTTCAGACTCTCTAGGTGGACGCAGTGGTTTTGAGGTTGGCACCCACGGGCAATCAGCACTGCCCAAGTACGCTAATGCGGAGGGAGGGGCTGTATTTGGTACACGGGCAGCTGCACTAGTCATCTGGTCCAGATAGTTTAAGATTTATTCATCTAAAAGATTATGTTTTAAAATTATTAGTTTTAATCAATTAGAACAAATATTTGTTCTTAATTATCCTAGAAGTTTAAATACCGATGATAAAATACCTAGTAGAAGACCCAAGACGTCTGAGCCAAGTGCAAGGGCTGCAGTGCTTGTCTGCCTGGCTGAATGTGGGGGGCAATGGGCTCCCCAGGCTGCAAACAGGGATCAGAATGGGGAAACAGGGAAAGTCTTCACCGTATCTCCATACCTCCCATCGGGGCTGGCCCTTGCTAGGCCACCTGACCTGCCAAAAGCAGGTGAAGCCTGGCAGCAGGGTGCTGTACCTCTGAATTTGCCAAAATGCTAAATCTAAACTTCTGAAAAGCTGACATCCAGAAAGGAGCTGAAAGGAAACACAGCAAGCTTTGTTACTGACTCTTACATTAATTGTGAAGTATGGAGGGCTGATTTCAATGGAATGTAACATGAAAGTCCAACCTGTCCATCAGTGCACTAATCCAGAGGACACATCCGTGTTACTGTTAGCAAATAATCTGCTCTTCCCACGTGGTTTTAGAAAAGTAAAGGGTATACAGCCATTGTTGTTAATTGCTCCTGTTTTTCAGGATTAAGAAAAACAGACAGCAGGAAACAAGGATTGAAGGAGGCAGATGAGCTACAGCGTGGTTTTGAACTCTTCCTCTTTGGGGGGGAAAATGACCCCAAACTTGCAATCTTTGCTGACTTCCTCCATGGGGCACAGTACCGCTTCTGTCAACAGCTCATTGTAGCTATAACCCAGCCTGGCCATGACTGTGGTAAGGTAATTATATCAACAAATCAAATGAGGAAAGCTTTGGGACAATGATGGGCTGCAAAATCAGAGGGAACTTTGAAAGTTACACAATTCAGTGCACCCTAAGGACAGTATTACCATGAATTGTCTCTTGCACTGTGGAAAAAGTCAGTTAACTAAAAGCAGAGTATTAGTGGAAAGCAGGATTTGAAATAGTGAATTCAAAATGCTGTTGGCCACAAAATGCTTTAAACTTTTGAAAGTATTGAAACAGTTAAAGAGAGAATGTTTATTTTAACCATTGCTTTCAGAAAAGATCTGTAATGGACTCAGCAATAAGAGAACGAGCTGTAAAGGCACTTTCACTGAAAATTTTTCCATACGTAGCCTTCCCAAACTGTGATTAATTTATTTTTTTGCAAATGGAGCTCGCACATTTGGCTGTAACAAGCAAAATGCTAGGGAGATTCCCAATGTACTGTTGTCCTGGCTGCAGTGCACATGTTAGCAGGAATTTCTTTTCCTGTTTTTCTTGTTATGCATGTAACCTGATACGGCACTTTTTAGGTTCTTGAATATATGCCATAATCTACTTGGGCTGTCCCACATGGCCGAGACGAAGCTTGTTCTGGGATCTCTGGCTTTCTTGACAGAGTCTTCTGGCTTTCAGGACCCTTCAGGCTGCAGAGACGTGGGCGAGCAGTGATCAAGGGGCAGGGCCGTGTCACAGACTGGCCGTCACCTTGCTACAGGTGCGGTGGGGACCAGCTGTGTGCTGCTTCAAGGCCACTTGCGGAACAGGCTGGGTCAAAGCGATGGCATCACGGTGTTCTCTGGACGCGCTGAGGGTTTATGGGGTTTTGAATGGATGCTAGGAAGCAGGAGGGTGCTCTGGTATTTGTATAGAAGCGGAATGCAGTGATGCCCCCGTGAGACCAGCTTCAACACTGCAAATGATCTTATGCAGGAGCAAAACATGGTCCATAGCTGCAAGTTAGCATTAGACCAGAGTTTCTGAAAGCTCTTGGGCTGTGGCCCTGCTCACTGTGGGTAGTGGAGCTTTTTCCTTCTTCGAGGCAATGTAAAAAGTCCTTGATAACTGGTTTTGGTCACACTGGGACATGGTGCCGAGAGCTCAAAATCTCATCAGGTGGGAGATGTTCATGGCCCTTTATCTGCAAAAGGACCTGAATCCAACCAGAGCAGAGGGCACCTCACAAGCAATCCCGGTGAAATCAGCGGAGCTGTTCATGGAGTGGGTGGTAAAGCAAACAGATGAGATGTGAGGGCAGAAGCAGCAAGTCCGTGTGATTTCAATTACAGTACAGTTTGCTGTGTGATTTTCTAGCTGAAAGACAAAAGTTGACCCTCCTGGCACAGTATACCAGTGTAAAAGACAGATTTGTTACATGCCATTGAGACTGTACTTTTAACTACTTTGAAAAGACTTGTGGACAAACACTTTTTTTTTTCCTGTTGCTGACATTAAAATTTTGGGACTTTAAAAAAAGTGAGACTTCATAGGGTATAGTAAATTCTACAGTGCAAAGAGCCGACAAAGCTGTCATCTGTACTCATTTTGATGTGCGCATTCCTTCTGTGTTAAAAAAATCCCCTTCTGTGCAGGGAAAAATTAGAGCCCTTCTTGCACCAAGCGTTTCCTCAGGTGCCTGCTCAGCCATGCATTTTCCTATTTGTCAATCCTTTTAGTGACACCTAGTGAAATTTCTGGAAAGTGCAGTTTCAGTTTTCTTCCAAGAGTCAATGCAACTGCAGTAACACACACTTCACAATTAAATGCTGGAGTACTACTGCACCTTAGATCATTTATTGCCGCTTGAACGCCTGTCTCTGAAGAATGATACCAGATATATTTTGGCCATTTAAAAATTTTATGTTTGAGCCCATAGTATGGTCAAACATGTTATGTATCTGAGGCACAAAATTAACTCTTTCTTCCTTCTAACTTTGTGTTTAGAATAGCGCTGTTTTAAATTTTGTCTTCTGTTGTTCCTCCACAGAAGTCCACTTGAAAGCTGCAGGTACCTGGACTTCTACACAACAAACTGAACTCTTGCAGGAGCTTAAGCTATGAATTTTTAATATTTGGTATTCCTGAGCTTACTGAAAAGACAGTTAGATTGAGTCCACTCATTGCTCTGGATCAATCCGCTGTGGAAGTGAAGTACTCTTTCATCAGCAAATGAAGTTTTCAACAGAAATGGAAAACGTATGCCTACTATCTAAAAGGGAGGCTAAAGACTTCAAAGGAAGAGCTTCCTCTTCAGAGCGAGTGTTCATATGCAATAGCTTTTGAACATGTAACCTCTTCTTTCTCAAAGCACAAAAACAAGTGGCTTCTGTAAAGGTTTACATTGGTATGGATTTCAGCTGTGCAAATGATATGGCAACCAATGCAAACCGGGCTCATAAATATTTGGGAAAAAAAATACAAAATGGCTTCAAACAGGCCAATATTAAACAACTGGAACTAGTTCAAAAAACCTTAGGCCTTGCTTGAGCCTAAAAGGCTCCAACCTCCTGAACTAAACAGCCAATTAAGTCAGATTCTGACCAGGAGGATCTGAAACACCAACTGGAAATAGACCTGACCGTGAGTGTCCCTGGGCATGCACGTCTCTGGCCAGCACAGGTAAGAGGCTGCCAACACATTTCCAGGCCATTGGTTCAGATTGGGTGTTTTATCATCCCTCTCACCGCTAACTTTTCAGAATTTAGAAAATGAAGGCTTAAAGGGAAAAATTAATTCAAGTACACCAACAGCAACAGTTCAAACATTTTACTAAATCAATTCACACAATTTCAAAATTGTAAATATAATTAAGGACAACAGGGTTTCTGTATTTTTCTTCCAGATTTATCATTAAGACAATAAACAAACACAAATCAGGTTTATAGCATCTGTTCTTTTAAAAAATGAAAGGAACGCCACTTGATGTATTGATAAAGCACCACAACACAGTTACAAAATAGGGTCGGCCTGTTTCTTTCACAAGTAAAAGACTACATACTCCTAACGGCTTTCTGCTTCAATCCATACTTCATTAAAATAAAACTATAAAATCTCCTAGATTACACTAAGTTCAGACGATGCCTGGTATACAGTGCATTAACAGCAGTAATGCCAACTATCAGTGCCAACATAAAACATTTTAGAAAGTATAAACAAAACAAAACCCCAAAACAAAACAAAAACCCAACAAAAACCCCACCTTTATTCCCCTAGATGAGCAAAATTTAAAATAAGGGATGCTCGGCTTCACAATGAGTTAAGGATTTGGGGAGGATGATGGGCAGAAGAGAGGGCTGGTACTGTAGCTTTCTAGGCTTAGTTGGCATCTAGTTTGGCCATTTCCTGCACATATATCCCTATACTCTCACTGTCAAAGAGCACGAAGTACACCGTCTTGATTGAAGAGGACATTGTTGACACAAAATAGCTGGAGATGGCTTTCAGGATCAGCTGAGCAGCCGTTTGCTTTGGGAAGCCGTTTCTAGAAGGAGACACACACAAGAAAAGAAAGAAAATCAAGACTTGCTGAACAAGCTTTTGATGGTACAACCTTGCAGGGAATGCTCCAACCTTCCTCTACCGCAGCACGGTAAATAAAGCCACAAAGCCAGTGTTTACAGTCTGAATTAGAAGCTACAACCCTGTTTGTTTAGGCAAGACTTAAAATGTTCAAATAGAAGAAAAGCATTCCCAAAATATGAATGCAGAGTCCACACGCATTCATGGGTTGAACCTTTCAATATCTGATGGGTCACTTACTTATTGTCATTTAACAGAGAAGTAAGCCAATGGCCAGCCAGCCTGCAGTATTCAGGAAAGCAGCATACACATTAAGAGATGTACTGAAACCATTAAAGGAAAGATGGCCGAGTTTCTCAGTTTCCTCAGCAGCTCAAAGGACCTGAGCTAAATTCACCTCTGGCACTAACAGGTGCAACACCACTTAGCACTTGCTCACTGAAGCACCAAACTCGGATAATAAACTGCTGTTGTACTCTCCCTCTCATTACATGCTGCAAAATGAGAAAGGCAACTGCCTGTGTCATGGCCTGCTTACTGCACATTACCTTACCATAAAATACACTCCGAAAGCAATTCTGTGGTACTGCTGCCTGTAATGTGATATTACACATGCTGCCTGAAGATAATGCTTGTGATATTTCAAAAGTGATGACATGAAATAGCTCATGCTGTTTCTTTCTTTTCTGAAAATGCCCGATTTTTCCCTTTACTGAAGAAGAAAAAAAAAGGAAAAGGCACTGTGAGAAAACTTTGTGCTCTTCCAAAGCCAAATGAGCTGGTCAGGAAGAATCAGCTGTGTGACAAGTTAATCAACTGAGAGCATAGTTTTGACATAGGAGCTACTTCCTGCTGCCAGCTTACACAGAGAAAAAGACACAGGCTCAGCAGGCCTCCGTGTCTGATCACTCGTTAGTTACTTATGAACGCTATATCCTGGCATATATTGAACAGATCTTTGAGGAATTTTGCTCCTGAGCAGGAACCGTCATGCGGGCCAGCATCAAAATCAGGGTATATACTGTTTCTGAATTGCTCACAGGGGACTCGGAAGTCATACAACTTCCACTTCAGTAGCGTTCTGGCAAGGTGGTGACAACAGGGCGGATGACAGAAGAGGGGCCTGGTCAAAGGGAGGCATGCAGAAGCCGATTAAAGTAAATTGTTTAGGACCACTCTCCCAAAAGAAAGGAAAGAGACAGAGCAGAGCAAGCAGAAAAAAGGTGCCAGGTATGGGCTGCAAGAAACAGAAGCCTCTTGCATCAATCTACTGGTGTGAGTTACATTCATGTGAAAAGGCAGTTTAAGACTTTAGCCAAGTCAGTTCAGATCCAAGTCAGAGCCCCAGAATGAAATCCCTGCTCGGAGGATGATTCTACGTTCAACCCCTGACTCTCCTTTCCCTGTTCTCCTGCTGGCCCTACCAGACTGAACTCCAGGCTACCTTTGTACAGCACCCAACTTGTGCTTTCCACAACTTGGCTGTAGCTGAGCATCTGGCCCACCGAATGCTACAAGCATGCTATTTTATTTCCCCCCGTGATTTATTTGAACTGCCCTCACGTAATCCCATTCCTCAACTATAAAAGAGAATGAAACTGTTTATGTGGGTTTATTGGGTGATGTCTGCTTGACAGATGTCTGTACTAGAACAGCTGCATACATGTGGTGTCTTTGGCATTTGCAGTCTTTAAAAGCTTTACTTTTATTTTTTTTAACGCTTCTGACTTCATAAAAACAAGCAAAGAGTATTGTCAGAATATATTCTGTTCTCTCCAAAATTAATTTATGCTTGAGTATCTCTAATTAAGAGAAAAAAGGGAAAATACACCACTTCATATTTCGCAAGGCATGTTGATCCCTCTCCATCTTTTAAAAGCACCACTTCAACTGGCTTGAGTGAGAATGATGTGCATACGCCAAGTTGAGAACTTAGCCACAGACCTTGCCTGTCAGTAACCAGATTTTGTAACAGAATGTGAATCCCATGATGATTCAGGGTTCACCACCTTCCAACACCAATCAACTACTTCGCAAGAAGGGCTGGGAGCAGCTCTTCACTGGGAGGTCTCCAGAGAAGAAAGGTCTCTGTGGAAGACCACTTCACATAGTCTGTCTTCTACATAACCAATTCCATCGACACTCTACAGTGCGCGGAGGAATACAGTTTCTCCCAAAGAGCAATTCAGAGCTTCTCTTTGTACTGACAACCTGTGAACCTGGTGGCTAATTCAGCAGGTCACTATAAACCCTCTGCTATATTTCTCTACTGTTCTACAAAGTAGGCTCACGTTACCTCCTTAAAATGACACCCATGCAAATTCATCTTAACTGGGGCTTTGTCCGATGCAAGTCGCTTAAATTTATTATCCGACTGAAACTTCTACTTCTTTATTGTCATTCACCCAGAAGCTCAAATAGCACTTTCTGCCCTAACCCACAGAGTATGCAGGAATTAAACTAGTGTTGCAACATGGCACAATGGGAAGAATATTCTTGCTGTACACCAGCCAACTTCTTTCATGGCAAATTCAAAAGGAGCAGTTGTTAAACACTCAACTGTGTAATTCAGACTAGATTCGTCCCTTGGTCTTCATACTGAGCCATCATTAAGGGCCAAGTGTTGCAAATCTCCCTCCCCACCCCAAACCCAAGAGCTCCAGATTAAAAGTGTAGTCAGTATTTAGACTCTTAAGAACGTGATCCAACTTTCAAAGGCACTGAGCACCCTGTACAAAGCCAGAGGACCTTAACTTTAGACTTTGGCTTTTAAAAGCTTTGGCAAATGCTTTTAAGGCCTTTTTTTTTTTTCCCTCAAAATGAGTCCCACTATGTAAACTGTGAGGAATTCAGGTTACAATTTCAGGTGAAAGCTTGAAGTGACTCTGCAAATCCTGAGAATTGAGGCACTTCAGGTTCGCTGCTTAGGCAAACACTAAGACATGTCTTGTGGCCATCCTCAGACACATATTGCAGTAACTGTAATTATGCACTAAAACTAGGTAAAATAGCCCCCTTTTTCTTTATGTTCTCCTCCCCATCCTTAATTTATATGAACAAATTTTAAGTCTGAAAAAAGTCTTTTTAATATCCTCTTTAAAAGTTTGGTTTATGCTCTTTAAGCAATTTGCATCCTTTAAGATTCTACAGGGATCACTGCTAGACCTGCCAAAGTTGAACTACAATTCAGGAGAATACTGCAGGCTCCACACATGGCTTGAACGAACCTAGAAGAAACATTTTTATTAGGGAACCGATTTAAACAAACAAGAATAAAGTCAGCATTGTAGCAATGGCTTTTGTACATGAGAAGGGACTGGAACATATGAGATGGCACTTAGAAAACATGACCTATTTGGCATCAAGTACTGGGTTTGTGTCTCAGCCTTACCTGCCACTGCCAATTGAAGGAAACGCAATTGATTTCAGCTTCTTTTCATCAGCCAGAGCCAAGCAGTTCTTCACTGTCTTTTCCAGCAGCTCCTCGCATTTGTCCGAGCCCCAACCTGGGCTATTACAGTGGATCACAAATTTTGCAGGCAATCCATGGCCAGCACTGACAACAGCTAGTAAGAACCGAAAGTGAAACATAAATGCTTTCCTCTCCTCAGGATTAAAAGAGTGCATATGTGATTAAAATAGCAAACAATTGACAGACATTCCTTTAGCCCCTGCGAATGTTTTAGATTACAAATCACACAGCCTTAAAATATAACAACATGATTACAAAGACTCTGTATTTTCCATTTCCAGCTGCACTTTGCTGTGGTAATTTATAAATCATAGCTATAATTGAGCTTATTTTAGAGAGAGCAAGAATTCATGGCTGACATCAAAAGAAACACATTTATATTGGGGATTGTGCAAACTTGTGTAACATGTAAGGAAAAAGGCAGTAATCTGTTAGAACGTAAACCAGTTCAAGGGATGATCTTGCTTTGCTTCAGTTTATTGCAGAGCTACAGTAAATATCAGGATGCTGGACAGTTGCACAGCGTTACGACTTGTGTGACCTTCGGCAACTCCTGCTAAATACATTGTTTAGCTGGCTCCTGATCACACTGCAGCCCAGACTGGATCGGTTCAGAGCTATTAGTGCTCTGCAAACTGGTAAGGAAGGCTGGGAAAGAAGCAAATTAAGATTTTTGCTTTATTTCCAGCTTTGTCTCTGATTAACTGTAAAGACGACATTTTGTGTGATTTCAAGACTTTAGGCCTGGTCTTATTCGAGCTCGTTTGTGTATGGGTCATCCAAGACCACTTAAACAATGCTGGTTTTACTGTATCTCCTTCATCCCATTCTTGACAGATGGTTGGAGAGGATGCCTTTATAGATATAGAATGCTTGATTCACACTGTTGGTATATGAGCAAGGCCTTGTACGTACAAAGACACGAAGAAGAATTTTTACCATGCTAATCATATATTATCACCACAATACTACCACAGATGTGTGGGGACTGTGCTCTGCCTGCCAGAAAACAGGATAAGAGGATCACTGCCATTTCTGAACTCACACCTCTGTGATTGCAATTAAAACCTTGTAACTTTGGTTAAAAAAAAAAAAAAAAAAAGGGGGGGGGTTT
>VXBL01002390.1:2230643-2271131 GCA_013400195.1 Aramus guarauna | reverse complement strand
GGGGGGGGGGGGGGGAGAAAACCACCCTAATCACAAACTGAGGGAAGAAAAACACCTACTTGAAATCTCAAGAGCATACACTGAACCTTCACAAAGAGGCAGCCCCCTAACACGTACGCTTTGAGATATAATCATACAATGGCCACAAAAGTGTAAGTATGAAATGGCAGCTTATGTCTTCAAAAACAATAATGAACATACCAATTAAAAAAAAAAATAAAAATTTTAAATTCGGGTTTGTAAAGGTGCTTAGAGGCCAGAAACCCTCTACTCTATGCTGGAATGTTTATGAGGCCTTTTGTTATTTAAGTATAGTAGAAATAACTCTTGGAGCACAATCATCACATATGGATACTATCCTGTAGCTGCTGCAGAAAGAGAAGACAGACTTTGTCATACGGCAATTTGACCGGAGGTTAATCAGAAGAGTACATTTTGAAGGACAATGCAAGCACAAGCATTTATGTTCTTATGGGTTTGTAGATTCTCAACATGTTGAACAGCCTCACAACTGTTAGGCAATGCTAATTTGTCATAATGTGCAACTAAAATGTTGGCAGATTCAGGATACATCATAAATCCAAGAAAAATCTATTAAAAGCAGCTGACACATCTCTAGTCAGATGTGAAATGTGGGTAATATCTTCATCCTGAAAGAACAAAATACTGTATTGATGTGCATCACCAACTTTAATATTTCTCAGGGAGTGTTTTCTAGGGTAGTCATTAATTAACTCATTAGGATTCTGTTAAGGACAACTGTTAATTACCAAGAGCAGTTGTCTCTTACTTCAAATGCAAATGTTCTGGAAAGGGAAGTTATGCTTTTGCTGTAGAAAAAGAAAGACAGAACCATAGACACATTCTGTGCTAGTTATGATTATATTCCCAGTAAGGATCCTGGTCACTAGTAGATTAAAGGAATACCTGTATAATTGAGAAATTTGAAAGCTGGGTATCCGTATGATTAAGAAATTGATGTGTATCAATTATTTTCTAGAAGAAGTATCTAACAGCCCATTTCTGCCAGTGTAGCGTAGAGCTCCCCATGGGGTAAGCCTGCCAGGAAACCCTCCGATGCACTAATGGCTGAGAAAAAAATCTTTTATCTCCAACTTGCAATCTATCGGTAAACAGTTTGGTCTGGGCTGATAAAGAATACTGTACAGAAGTAAGAAAAAAACCCAACCCCCTGAGTAATTGATTCTACATATTTTTGCAGAACAAGAATTCCAAGAAAAACTTATTAAAAATTTCAAAAAGCAAGGAAAAAACCCAACATATTAAGCACCAGAAGTAAACAGTTGTAATTTTTCCTGTCAGAGCTGAAGTCTTACATCTCCTCTTCAGCTTTAGTCAGAATTCGTTTACAAAACTGCGCACACTGTATTTATTTTTATAGCATAAACACAGATGGCAGAATCAGCCTTCTATATGAACAACATGTATCAGCAATCTCACAGATGGTGTAAAATTATATATTGTCATTACCAAACTTTATTACTCATATAGTAGATTTTTTCTCAGATATTACATAAATTTTGATAACTAGGCATCAAAAAGTCGTAAGCTTTTATAGCGATGATTTTGGCACTGGTTAAACAAAGTACCCAAGCATATGCTTAACTTTAAGCACGTGCTTAAGTTCAGTGAAAGTCAGCGGCACTTCAGCAAAGCAGATGTTTAACAGAGTTGGACTCAACTGTTCTGAAAAATAAGCATCTAATTAATTGCTTTTCTGGACTGTGCCCTTAATAATCAACATTCATTGTGCATATGTGTACCTGTGAATAGACTGATTTTACTTGTAAAATTACACCCCTACACCATTTCCCAGATGCTTTGGTAAAGGTTACTTAAGATCCAATGTGTGTATTTTAACTTTGGGGAATACAAATGTCACGTCTGCCCGCAGACAACATGAACCCAGCGTTGCAGGGGAATGACTGTGACAAAGACTGCCACAGACAGTGAAGCCAGTGCCTGCGGTGTCGTGTTTGCAGGTTTCCGAAGCGCAGAACCTCACCTCCAGCTATGTCCAACGGCCCGTTCTTTTTGCGAAGCTCAATGACAGCTTCCACAAACTCCTTGCCGCCTTTCTTTTCCAAAGTGCTCCCTGAACAGAGAATTGTTATTTTACTCCTCTGATCCCAGGTATCCACAGCAGACATGTGACTCATCATTATTTTTTATTACATCATTCTAGAGTTTTCTGCCCAAACATTTTTTGGGGACTGCAAAGTAAGATCTAAACCTTTTGGGACTTCAGAATTAGCTAGTCATTAAAAACAACAACAACAACAACAACAAAAAGAAAAAACCAAAAAAGACAACCCTAACAACCCAAAAACCTCACATCGGTATCCCTTGCTAACATTCTCTGATTTTAATGTCAAAACATCTGACATGACATCCCTACGTCCTTCCTTATCATGAGCATCTGTTAGTGTGAAATGTTCCAGAAGAAGGCGCTAGCTCAAGCGTGGTTGAAGGTTCATAACTCCTTCCCCTAAGATTCATTTCCCCTCTCTCTTACAAATTGTTTTAAAGAGCCATTTGCCACAATAAGAATTTGAAACTCACCTGATCTTGGTCCCTGACCCCAACAGGTGGCACCAGGAATGAAACAGTCTCGTGAGTGCAGCGGGCTGCTTTACTTGGTAACTGCCCAGCTTGTTGAGCCACCTTTAACCAAGAGGAAGAGCCTCAGAAATAAGGAGAATCTCTAAGGAACATATTCCTCCAATGAACTTCTCTAACTACAGCTAAGGAGCTGGACAAAGTCATTCTGGGAGGAGGAGAGCTGTGCAGTGTTTCAGGGCAACCAAAAGGTATGCTGTTTGCAAAGGCAGTCCATCACTAAATGGTTTAGATCTTATTTTGCAGCTCTGGTTTTAAAATTAATGTATAAAAAACAGCCCAAGAAAGCGTTTTCCTAACTACATAAGCATCCCACACATAATTTTGCACTGTGCATATTAATTATAAAGGTAGATAAGTAAAAAGCAGTGATATCATAAAGGCTCTGATTTGAGATATTACTTTGGAAACTGATTTCCAAAAAATTCAGAACTAGGATCTCTAGACATTTATTTGGTGAAACCCCTTACTTTCACTGATGAAGAAAGAAAAACCACATTTTCTGATGGAAGTGCACATACTGTATGCTCAAGGAAGCAGAGCCTCTCCTCCAAGACTCAGTAACTAAATAGGGTTATAGCTCTCAGAACTAAGAGGACTGCAAAATGCTTTTGTTTTCACACCATTGCTAAATTTCTTCCAAAATGAAGATTAAAAGTTAAAAACAATGCATTTGTTTGTTCATTCAAAAACTGATGCTGTGACCCTGCCTCTATTTTGCTATTGGCAGTTTATTGCTTTTGGGGTACAAAAGCTGAGAACAATTACAAAATGTATGCCTCTTGTTTTTTTCATAACCAATTCACAATGGGTGTTTGCCAAAAGCTGGGTTGCAAGGTCAAACCATGTAGATCAGTGTCATTTGCTCTTTGTGCTCATTTAAGCTTTTTTACACAAATACTTTGGTCTAAGTTTATTCAGACAAATTCCTCGCTAAGAATTTTCTGAAACTCAAAGTTACCTATCCCTATGCAACCGAGTGGAAGGCACCGTCCTACAAATCTCTTCGGTAAGACAGTAATGGCTTTATTTGTAGCAGCAAGGTGTCTTAAGAGAGTGTGCTAGGAAAGGAGATGTGCCCCAGAACTGAGGTGCCTGGGAACGGGCTGCCCTGAAAGGCAGCGGCAGGGCAGACAGCAGGACACGTGATGCCCTGGCTGAACCCGTCCAGCGGTGGTGGACCCAGGGTATTATCAAATCTCCTGACAGAGAGGGGTGCAGAGGGAAAGGAACAGTCTTCTCCTCTAGTTACATTCTTATTGTATGTATTTCCATATCATTCCTATTGATATTTGTATATATTCCAGTTATATTCCCCTTGAGTCCATGAACTCGGATCAGTCCTAAAACCCATGACATTCGTAATCCTTAAATTTCTCTTGTTTCAAGGGGAAACATAATTAAGCCTTGTGCAGAACCCAGGAACAGAAAAGATCTATTAAGTAGGTCATTTCTTTGCCATTGCAAAGCCGTTGTACATTTAATGGAATTTAGCCTAGTTTGGTTTAATTCAATCCAGAAGAATCAGCTTTTTCCCTTCTACTGGGAATTAATTTATAATTAAAAGCAACGAACAACCTTGTCAGTTTATTTCACCGAGTTCTCTTCTTGCAGATCTAGTACAAAGAAGAGCAAAAGTAGTATTTGGTATGAATTGGTGAGGTTTTCTGCATTTACTCCTCAATTATGTTGTTCTTCTGATTAATAGTGAGGGCTTATATTGAAATTTTATTTCAGAACTATATTGTAAATTAGCTTCGTCTGGGAAAGGACATACTGTATTTAACCATTTTCCACTACATTAGCAAGTTTCTTGATGAAAGTCTTGCTTCACAGCCTCAAGGTTAGTAGCTTATTTGCTCACAGGCATAAATATGTGTCACTCCCATGAGAATAAGATCATTATCTCATGCTTTCCAAGCAGGCATTGGTATCAGTGTTGAAAACAGCGTTAGCAGAAATTTAGGCTCTAAAATTCTCAGGATAAGCCCCCAGTACATTTAAATTGTTAGGGAAAAAAAAACCCAACAAAAAATAAAAAAAAAATAAATAAATTTAGATGGGTAAAAGTTAATCATTGGAAGCTAAGCATTTGTGCACTTCTATTCTTTCTTACAGCAGTCAGAGGCAACAGGAACCTACGCTAAGGAATGAGCAGTACAGCTTTGAGACACCATTTTCTTTGCAGGGTAGCAAAGCATTTCTTTGTCAAAGGGTAGAAGACAAGCACATTAGCTAACTGGGTCTGACAGACTTTAGAAGTATATTTTTCAGATACAGGGTATTATGACACTTCTCTTTGAATGTCTGCACACTGTTTAGCCAGCCAAGTCACAGCTGTTCTTGCTCCAACAGGCTATCCGGGGCATCATCCGCCTGCGTGTTACTCGGCAAGCAGCCCCTTCAGAAAAGGCAGGTGGTGTAGGACGCGCCAGCTCTGCAGCAGGACGCGTGTCCCTCCGAGCCGTACTGAAACAGGGCCTGGGCATGGAGGGACACCATTCATCATAGCAATGATGCGACTAAGATGAGGTGTAGAACGGAGGCTGGGATCAGGTGACTTTTTTTTTTTTTTTTTTTTTTTTTTTAAGCAGAGTGGGTCATCACCCTTACCAGCAACTTCTGTATTCAGCCCAAAATCTGATTTGCCTTCTGAAATTACCAAGGCAGTTCAGTTAAAGTACTGCTACCCTTTTACAAAAATCCTTCAAAATACTGTACGCAGAGAGGGGTATCACTAAGATAAGAGTTACTCAGGGAACACTTGAGATACTGAATTAAGATGTCCGTCATGTTTTCTATCATGCCTTCTCTCATCGGTGTAGCTTAGATGACCGACTGCCTGAAAAACGTACATAACGTCACTAGCTGCGTGCTTGTGGGCGGGAGGACCATTGAGAGCTGGGCTATGAAGGTAATTGGTCCATAAAGTAAAGCATGAAAAAACTAACCAATCTTAAGAGTTCAGAAAATACAGATGGGCTAGATCCAGCATGTCAGATGTGAACATCTGAAACTTGGCATGGGGAGGGTGTACTGGAACTGGTTAGAAATCTAAAGATCAATACTCGAACCACATTCAAAACAGGCATTTAACACGTCAAACAAACAATGCAGTAATTCATTTTCCTTGATCACATGCCTGCATTGAACGTACTGTTCCTGCACTTCAAATTTTGGCAGTGCATTCTACTGTTACTTCTGAAAGTCTGATTTGGTGATAAAAATCAAAAATGCCTACTGAGTTTGCAATTATTCATTTCTTTTAATTATTTATCAGGACTGCTGGAAGCGAGAAATGAATGCAAATCTGCATAGCTACAACAAGCTTGTGGCTGCTGATTGACCATGCACACACATACAAACTCCGCAGCACTGAACTTTCCATTACCTACTTCACCACCGGTGTAGAAGTCAGAGTTTGTCGGGTGAACGACAGCATCACTGTCGATCGTGGCAATGTCAGCCTGTACAACTTGCAACTACAACAGGTAAACAGATGTATATCAACCACGTTGGACAGAGACCCAGCACAGGCTCTACATTTACACATGTACCAACGTCCATATTTTCCTACCTTTACATCTCCAAACCTTGCGCCAAAGGAGTATGCTGAGTTGTGTGTGCAGGTGTGTGTAGAGAAAGGGGTGTAGGGAACAGGAGGAGGAATATTGAGTATGACATGATCAAATAAATGTTAAAATGACAAGTCAGAGCAATCACACGAGATCATTTCCAAAGTTTTAAAATCAGCTAATACCCCATTTCACTTTGCAGAAACCTAAAAACAACCAGTTCCCCACAGAGCATGACACTAAAATATGGAATCTGTTTAAAAAAAGAAATTCAGGATCATCAAGCCAAACAAAATAACTAGTTTCTCCATTTTGTCAGCATCAATAAGCTGACAGGCACTACAATTCATTGTTGTGTTTCTAAAAATGACAATCTCCTTCATATGGAGGAAACCATGTATTGGCAGGCAGGGTTGTAATTAATTTGCTTTAAAGAATACAAATGACTGATCTTGTATTTTAAAGGTAAGGCATATTTGCTAATTACGTGTTGGGATGGGTGAGACACATGTAAAAATATACATGCTTTTGATTACCAATTTGAAAATTAGCCTTCTTAAATCCTTTTCTTGTTAAATTACGTATGTACATTCCCATAGGAAATGCAGTAGTAGAATTATTATGGGTTGTATTCCATTAAGGAAGTTTTAACAAAAGACACCAGTGGGCATAATCGAGGGAAGGCAGTACGTAATGCATAAAAGTTTATTTTCCTTTTACTTTTGCTGAAGAACAAACTTTTGTTGATGAAGGATTCTTTTTTTTTCCTCCAGTCTGGAACAAGAAAGGAGCTTTGAGAGCAATATACCATCTATGACAGTATCTACAAGTTCAGTGTTGGTATAATGTCAGTATTTGTTTTCAGCTGCATGTGAAAGTTACAGTGAGTAACTTAAGCATAATGGAGACAAATTATTTGACTGAATTAATTTTGAATGAAACCAATGCAGAAAAGTTTTGGGGATAGTTAATCATTTAATCATTCCTCTTTAAAAATTTTATGTCTAATTCTGAGTATCAGAAAAAAACCTGAGATTGCAAATAGAATGGAGAAACTGCTTATTTTGAAAACAACCTGACAAAAAAGTATTTTAGTCCTCAAAGTATTCAAATAAGAAACCCCCCAAAATAGCTAACAGTCACATATGATCATTATGGAAAAGAATTTAAAATTTTTGTTTTAACTGAAATCAACTTGAAGAATAGCAATAGCTGCAAGCATTCAGATTTGGTGAAAAAGTCTTTTGAATATAGTTCTTCAACAAAACAGAACCTGCAAGATTTCAATTTCTGCTCTTATTAAATGTCTGAAGCCCTAGAGAGTAAATTCTGGGTTCCATAATTTCCATGTGACCGTTAGTTGTGTCAACCCATGCCCCATTTACCTAGGTCATCTTTAAGGTCAATGTCAGCATTGGTAGGATTGATAATGGCCTCCACCTCGAAGCCGGCTAAATTACTGATTTCACTGTGAATAAGGTTCAGCTGAAAAGAAAAGCATGAGGTGGGAAATAACAGGACAGCTGGGAAATCACAGAGAAGCTGCAGAAAAGTGAGCTTTGCAACACAGATGGAGATAGCATCACTGCAAACAAATATGCAAAATAAAAGGCAGGTCTTAAAGGAGGGTTATTATCCAAAAAAAATTCAAACACAAGACTCAAACATTGTTCACGCTGGCAGGATATGAATGTACCTACTAACAAGCTCTATTTTGGCTTTATGCTGACCACTATTTGGGGTTCTTATTGTGGCATTATAAGAGAGTATTTGTTTCTCCTCAAAGTATAGATGAAGAACACCCGCGTCATTTCTTAAGCAGCAACTACAGGAATGTGCCATGACCCTTCAGCACTGAAACTGGTTAAAAGATGCTCTTCCTCCTTCTTTAAGCCTGCAAACATGAGCACATCTTGGAGAAAGCACACACTTGTGTCCAGCGATTCCTCCATCCTCACAAGGGGACGGGTTTCTTTTTCCTTCTTTATTAGTGGTCACAGTATTCTGCATTGCAGGCACTTCTGTTCCCATTTGCACAGCTCGGTTGCCTTTGTGAACGGCTGGTGACCTACTGTAAGCAGGCACTATTATGTGCCTATTGCTTCTAGTTATTTTACTTGCTTTACTTCTTTTAGTCATTTATGAAAATAGAGATTTTAACCTCACCCATTAATGCCTATTAACTCCTCTCATCATCATCCATGTATTTAAAGCATGATTCTCAATTGCTGTCTGAATCATTACAAAATCGGGCTTTCTCGTGGGCTTACAGTAATGTGAGGAAGTTAGCACAGGTATCTAGAGATCAACTTCACATCCGCACTACAAGGTCTTAAAAGAATAAGAAGAATTGGTGAAATATAAGGAAGTGCAGATTTCAACTTCTAGCAACATATTTTGAGCAAGACTTACAAGCTAGTATACAAAATAAGAAGTCAATGAAAATACCAGCCATGGTAACAAACTGATCCTGCCATGTCATACTAGCGAGGACTGTTTTTCGGAAACACTTAGATGTGTAAAGTGATAGTTCAGTTTGCTTTGATAGTTTGGGTGTCTCATCATAGTATGTGACCCACCCCACAGAAACAACTCTGTAATCTGAGGCAATCTGATGTGAACGCCAAACTTGGCACAAGCCGAAACTGCAGAACGCTGCCAGGTACGTAGCGAAGCTTTTAACCAGGGGTGTGTGACCCTGCTTCGTAGCTGATGCTGGGAAGTCTGATTCCACATGCACCAAGTTTACTACCGCCAAAACTAAAGGGCAAAAAATTTTCCAGACTCTTTCATAGGGGAAAATACATTATCTACATCATAAATTATGCATCTATCTATAACATGCATTTAAAATGATCGTTTCAGTAGCTGATTAGGCAATATGGAGAACAACTATGAAAGAGAAAGTTCTCATTCATTTATGCAAGTCCTAAAGCCAGCTGCAGTTAAGCCAGGCTTTCCTTCTAATCCAAAGTCCCCTGGGTTCCACACATACATTCAGCCATGGCAAGTTATTTCATCAATAACTGAATTTTGTCTCTTGGTTTGTAACCCACGTTTTGCAAACTTAACTCTTCAAATCTTCTCCTCGTGTATGTTAGTTTGTTAATAGGGATTATGAGCCAATGCATGAAACCAATACAAGTGAATGGGTCATTTAAGGAGGCCAACATCCGTATATTTAAGTTTTATGAAAAAAATTATTTCCATTTCATTCGTGTGATTACATGAATTGACCTTCTTTCTCTTTTTAAAAGCCTGCAATTTCATATAATTTGCATATGTTGCTTGAGCAAACTATGCTCCCTCAAAATCGGGTGATTTTGGCTAAAAATGAGTGTAAGTCAGTCCTGGTTTAGGTATGGGTCTGTTCAGGAATTTGTAATAAAATGTAGGAAAGCTTGCTTTCCAAATAGCTTAGAATCCTTTACTACTTCACACATGGCGAGTTATTCATACTTGAGTTTGAGTCTTGAGTTTGACTACAAGCAACTGCTGTTTAAAAAAAAAAAGTCAAATCAAATCAAACCAAAATGTTAAAGAAACTTTATGAATTTTGAAATAAAAAAACAACAACAAAACACATGCACACACCAAAAGACTGTTTTGTGGAGATTTTAGTATGTTCCTAAGCATATTTTGTTTGTTTTATAGGTGACTCTCTTTGATCCCTCATTCTGTGTTCTACAAGTTTTTGCCCCAGATCTATTGGCTGCAGACCATTTTGGTTTCAGACCTTTACTCTATCTCTGTGCCTACTCAGCGATGGGATTTACATAGCAACCAGCTGGTAATTAAAGTTTCAATTTAACAGCAACAACAAAATGCTTAAAAAGCTGCCCATCACTGATAGCATGTGTTGGCAGCTAAGTGTTATTTTGCTAAATTTTGCATTTACTGTTCAATGCACTGTTAGCTGATTGCCAAAAACAATTAAAAAAAATAATCAGAAGTATTCCCATAGAATGAAGTCCTCCAATGAGTAACTGCTCAATTTTACTACCCAATAGCATGAAGTGTGTATTAGACAGAAGAAGCGATCCCCTAAAGGGACACTTTAAAAAAATAAATAGGCACAACTTGCATATACATGTGCAACAAAGAATGGACATAACTTTAGGTAATATTTAGATGAAATGTTAGTTAGATAAAATGCAGATGGCACTTAGCACATCCATGAGTATTTTCTGAGCCAAGCCTTGCATTTCTTATTTCAGACAAAATTACCTTTAAAGTCTTGGAACTTTTTCTGGTGTGAGTTTCATACAGAAAACTGAAGATGCCTGTTGCAGACAACAAGCTGAGGTCTCTCTGAAAGTCCACACCCTAACACTTAGGCTTGAGGTCTTACAACTCTGCCTCATAGTTGTCTTAGGAAACAGAAATTAGTTGTTGTGCAGAATACCACGTTTCCATTGGGATGTCACTTGTAGGATGTGCAATCATTAAAATCTTAACTAGATTTCAATACATCATTAGTGTAGCACTAATACACTTTTACAGGTATAACTGAAGGGTTCTTTGCCATTTCCTGACCTCTAAGACTTTCTAGCTGGCTGAATGTCAGCAGTTACCTAAAGATTTAGTACATAACAGTACATTCTAAAAACTGAACAATGCCCAGGTTTGCAACATTCTCATTTCTGTTTTCAGTAATTAAATCTGGGGATATTTAAGGATGAAGAGCTGTTCTTGCTAATGAAATCCTTCCCTTTCCCTTCTGCAAACATAGAGCCAAGAAAAAGATTTTTCCCATTAAACACTTATGAATGACGTGATACTAAGGACAGGATTACTTTCTTCCTTCTCTGTATCTAGTAAATTATTTTCTGATCTAGCAACTAGTAGTTTTGCAGACCAAAGAGACATGCTGTAAAAGTGTTTGAGGATGTCACAGGAGGCTCGAAAGATACTGATTATTGGTTTGGGTTTTTCAGTTTCAGGTTTCTGTGTCTGCACTGTAGTTTATTAAGAACACACAGAACATGAAAAGATACTGAAAATCTGTATGTACAAATTCAAGAAAAATCAAATTACTGTGATTAATAGGAATATTTTTGCTTTTTAAAAGGAATAGCTCAAAATGTTTCAACGTATTAAGCTTTCCTGCTATGCATGTGAAGAGTGTAACTGTATCTCCATTTCGCAAATGGGGAAGGCAACAGAGAAAGAAGAGGTGATTTACAGTATCTCTGAATCAGCCAAAACCAGAAGCCAGGAGTCATGGTTTCCAGGCCTCCAGCTGAACCACCTAAACACACTGTCCTCCCTACCCAAGAGACTAGCAGATTTTTCCTTCCCTCAAAATGCTGTTTAAGGAGAGCGAGGCTACACCGAGCAGCGGAAAGGTCCTCCTCCCCACCGGCAAACATCATCTGCCCTCACACACTTTGGAAAAAAGCAACATACACAAGTCTAAGGAATCTAACTGCAACACTACTGTCCAGAATCGCCACTGAAGAAAATTCTTGGTTCATTACGTTTATGAATACCATGTGGCACTACTTTAAGACAACTATAACAAAACAGATTTTCTTCTGTTAAGCATCAGCCTTAAACTTAGCTGAGTATTTTAAAAATCAATATTATATTTTTAAACAGCAATTGCATGTAGAAATGGCTAAGCAGAAGCATTTAACTCAAAGTCATTAGAGTTTTTATAGATAATCGTTATATTTAATTTGTAAATTTCCAAAATAAATAGCAATTATCTGAGACTTCCATGTGCCACTTAAATAATTACCAACCACCACCATCAATGAGACTGCAGCCTGCTAAACCTGCACATAGCAACAGACAGCCCGTCACACCCAGGAGCCTCCTGGCCCATGCAAAACACACTTCAGGTTTAGGAGAGAGGATGCATTCAACTCCCACCGATTCCCTGATTGAAAGTTTTATCTTTGTTTTCTTATCACAAGAAAATCAGAATTATTTTGATAATTTTGAAAATGCATATTTTGAAAATAATTTCTGGGGAATGGTCTGAAAATATTTCCAGGAATAAGCCAGCAGAATACTTTTTTGTTGTTGTTTTAATGTTAAATAAAATCTCTTCGATTACTGTAGTACAAAGGTTTTTTTTGTTTTTTTTTTTCCATTTTAAGCTTTTCACATTTTCAGTCTTAACACAAATGCTTAAAATAATTTAGGTTGGTCTAAATGTGCTATTTTGGGGGTAAATGAGAACATATTATTTATCAGCTCAACTAAGGCAAGAATTTCATTTTTAACTCACACATAATAGGACATGTTCTTATACGTGTTAGACATAGCCTACTTTGCTTAGATTTTTACACTAACCATTTGCTGCTTCTGAAGACTGTTTCTCACAGGGAATCAAAAGCAAAATATAATCTGCGCTAGACATCTCAATGGCACCTATGCATTCTCTACCCCTAAGAAAATAATCCATTTCATCTGGAGTGTTCTCTTGCAGGAGACAAACAGGTTTTTGTTTTTCTTTTCATTTTTCTTTTATTTATGTGCATTGTGTTACAAATAAAGGCTAATACCTGGCCCCTCTCATGCGTAGGGCTGACAACAAACCAGTACAGGCAGGGCCAAGTCATACCAGTAATTTTTTTCAGGGGGCTGCACTCCAAGTGAATGAGAAAGCCAGAAAGTCCATTTCCCAGTACAAGGTACTCACTGGAAAGCTCTACCACAGACCCTGGCTTAGCTCAGCAAAGCTTAAAGCAGTCCTGGAGTTCATGATTCTCTTCCACTGAGCCCAACAGCAAAGCCTCATTGATTTGCTGGGTCAGTCTTGCTGGAACACACCACTAGGTCTGATTACAGGTTTCCTACGGTAACTGAAAGGAGTTCAAATTCTGCTCCAAAAGTCTGACATTACTCACTTTCTTGAAACAGTAATGTAGTTTATAAATTTTGGGTTCTAATTTAGTCATCAAAATGCTTTTTTTAAAAATATGTTCAAAATCACCGCCCTAGTAGTAGTCAAATAACAAAAAACCCTACCAAACCAGCAATCTAGCTCTAGCTGTAAAATTAAATGTGGAAAATCAGAAGTCTTGCAAAAAATAACGTTACTCTCATGCATGTTAAAATTAGCAAACAAACTGTGGAAGGATAAATGGAGAACAACCTCAGTATGAAATAAAAATGAGTCAGAGGAGATACATTCCACAATGGACAATGGCTCATCTTTTATGACTTGCAACACAATGATCTGATTACTGAATGATAGAAGAAAGATGCAGTTTTACTTAACAAAATTTTGTATCATGAACTAAAGGCAGGTTTCAAGACAAAAGTCCAAAATAATTTAATGATTTGTCTCTTTAAATGGATCCTCTCTTTAAGCAGGTATGTGTTTGTATTAAACCACCCCATGTCCCAAAGCATATTCACAGGGAAAAAAGGATCGTTGACTTCTAGCTTTTCATAAAAGCATCATTCATTATTACACAGCATTAACGTTTGTAAATAACAAAGCAGAACAAAACATAAAACCACTTTTATGAACAAATATCTAAAATAGGTTTTAATAAAAACCTGTAAATCATTTACATCAGCAATGAAGTGGGCTGCCCATTGGAAAAAGACATTTTATCCTTAGAATAATCTCATCTTTGGCAGAAGCTTAGCTGTAACAATTACACTGTTTATGAATAAGGCGAGATTACAAGCACACAGGCTTTCCATCTATTGGAGTATTTAATTATGTAGCCATAGGAAGACTAATTTTATATTTTTAAAATGTTCTAAAAGTTGTTTCAGAGAATTTCTTTGTTCAAAAACTAATACCATACGCCTCCTCAAGTGCTCAGTGGGGAAATGTGCATTGCACCTAGACGTTTTGGGGAAAGGGGGGTGGTGGAAGGGAGTATTCCCTAAGCAGTGCTGAAAAATAGGTATTCATTTATAAAAATGCAGGAACATACCTTCTGGCCAAGAAACAGACTTTTGGTGGACAGGACTGTGAAACCATCTGCAGGAGTTCCCTCTGTTGTACTGTCAGCACTGGCTGATTTGCTCACTTCTCCCTGCTTCTTCTTCCAAAAATATAGTTAATTAGTTAACTCAAGACCGAGAGAAAAACACCGTTTAATAACAGTAAGATATATGACATGCCATAAATGCTTACCAGGCAATAAAATGCCAGTACAAACACTGGCGTTTGGATTTTATCCTTTAGTCTAACTGCAGTGACTGATTACAGCTGAAGGAATCAGTAGGAAAAATGACCTCAACGTCTGCATAGCTACATAAGCCTTTTCTTGCCCAGGACAGTGCACCATTCAGGTGACAGTTGTCTTAAATGTTGGAGGAAAACATATAAAGAGCTAATGGCTTGTGTGGAAAAAGATAAATTATCTATTTATATGTGCAGGCAGACATTCATTTTAAGGTAAAAACTGACTTGTCAGAGTGCAAATTTTATCCATTTGTGAAGGGAGGTGCTCCCAGATTTCACAAACTTGTTTTTACAAATGCTGTTTTGAAATCTGGCGATCCTCACAGCCAGTGTCAGAATACCTCTACTTTCTACCTGCCTAGCAGTAGGAAATGGGCTGAACAATTTCCTCTGTCTTGTTTAATACGATCATCTTCATCTCCAGTAAAACTGTAGGGGGAGAAGGAGTTCCCCTCAACTACCATTCCTTTTTTCAACTGTATTACTGAAAAAAATGATAGGTTTCAGGAATGAATTGATTTATTGAATAAAAATGAGAACTAGGAACATTTTGAAAGGATGCTTCATGAAGATAAGGAATTGACTGCTGTGGTTATAAACTCGACTGGTGCCAAAAATAATTTCTTATTTTCAATAAAATTACTACTTATGTTTTAACATAAATATTTGGTGCCTCAGCAATACCTACGCTGAAGCTAAAAAGCACACCTGGAATATTAAGCAAGCCACTGTCCTCTTATTGTCTGTTTCTAAAGTATATAAAATAAATCTGTGGTTGAGCAACTAAAATGACTTTGATGCAAGGGTATATTGGTCCTTCTAGAAACGGTAACCATGCTTTACTTTCCACAAATGTTTTGAAAATTAGATTTTCATGGGTCCTATTTCAATTCCCCAGGAGTTTACTGTTAGCCAAATACCAATATAGTAAGCAGACAATACAGTTTATTGTGTGGAAGAAAAACAGAACCCCAGAACAGACTTCCTGCTTTTGTAATCAAGTAGGAGAAAAAAATTTCCAGATTTAGGGAAATTATTAGTGCATGGTTATTAGAAGCACTGCACTTGAAATGTCAGCTACTAGGTGTTCAAAAAAAAAAAAAAAAAGTGAAACAATCAGAAGAGTGACCAAATAAACAATACCAGAGAGACACAGGCTGACTACAGAAGCTGTGTTTGACAGGGAAGGCAGCTTTTCAGATGCACTGTCCACTTCATGTGAAATTTCTGTACTTTTTTTTTTCCCCCTGCTTTCATAACCTATTGCTTGACTGTAGTTGTTTTGCAATAAAAAAAAAAATCCTTGGTTACACACGCACACATTAGAAAGATTCCCTACTCCTACAAACTGAACTAAAAAAAGGAATGAAGGAATGTTCTCCTTAGCTTAAAAAAAGAGGTTATTCTTAGTTTCCTGACATAAGAAAAATCACATTTTGGTCCTCTCGTTCTTCCCCTCACCTCCACACTTCATTTTGAATGAGTTTAATTAATTACTAGGAATTAAAAAAAGAAAAAATAAAAGTCTAAACATGGAAGAATCTCATCTATAACATACAAAAACCAGAGGGGGACATTTGTGGGTCTTTAGCTCAGCCAAAGAAATTCTGTGTAGCCACAATACAGTTTCTCTGATGCTGCAAGATTCAGATATCTGCTCTAGTGGAATTGCATCCTACTTTAGGAGGAGTATTTCAACCTCTTTGGATTTCATCAAATCATCTAAGAGGAATCTTATACTAAGCTGGGACAAAAACGCCCCAATATTAAAAAACCCAATAAACAACAGAACAACCCAACACTTGAAAACAGGACTCTGACATGCTAACAGCTGAGGACATTATTACAACACAAGTGACTTAGGCTGTTGTTTTTCTTGCATATTTACAATTGCAAAATGTTGCTTTAGTGTGACTTCACTTTTGAAAAAAATATCCAGATTCCCCATTTCTTGCAGACACACATCAATACTTGAACAATGTCCAAGCAAGCTGACTCTGCCTAGCTCAATGCCGGCACCCGCAGCCACAGCAAAGCTACTCCTACAGTTGCTACGTAAGGTCTCGTTTGCCCACCACTGAGGCATGACCAGTACAGCCCCCATATGATCTCTTCTTCTGCCTCTTGGTGCCTCCTGCCTGTGCCCACCTAACGACTGTTTCACACAAAGAATATTTACAAGGAATACAGTATTTACTGCTTGCCTGCCTGTCTGCAGGCCTGTGCCACTTCTGAGGGTTTTCAGACTTGCACCTACACTAAGGAGAGGGCAGCACTCCTCCTTCAGCATTTGCTTACACTGCTACTGAAATCCCTCTTGTTAACAACACATGGAACAGAAAGTCTACCCTACGTGATGTTCTCTACAGCTACTACTAACAAGCTTTCTTGGGTTTAAAATAAACTGATTACTCTACCTTGGATTTCCTTGCCCCTTTCTTGCCGCCTGTTTTCTTTGATACAGTTTTTTTCTGTGATGGAGACTTTGCCTTCTTTGCTGGAGGTGGAGTGATGATGGCTTCCAGTTTTCCTTTTGACCCACGCTTCTTTGCCAGCAGCTCTGGGTGAATATTGGGTAACACTCCACCACTGGCTATGGTGACCCCTTTCAATAGCTAATAAAACAACAACAAAAAAAAGAGTTGTAGATGACGAACCCCAGTATTTACTCGCCAATAAATAGAAAATGGCATTTACTGCAAACTTTGTACATTGCCTTGAGTTTTAACTGGTTCTTGTATGTTTCTCAACCCATTATCCTTGAAGGAGAGAGACATGAAATGTATGAAACTAAGCCAATCATGTAGGAGATTTTAACGATAAAGGGAATATGTACTCTTTCTGCACATCGGCTTGTCACTGTCAGTACCTCTTGGGCTCACACAAGATCTGAGTGAAGTGAAGACTGTTACCCCACTACTAGAAAACAGGACAGCCCCAGCCCACGCAAGGAGGGCTTTGCAGGGCAGCCTGTGTGAGAGAAGTGGGACCCCAGAGTCCATGGTACGGGACCGCAATGGGTACCACGCTGTGGAGAAACCAATACATGTCCCAATTGCTGAATTTTCTTAAAAGTGCATTTTTAATACAAATTTTTTTCTTAAAAAAAGAAATTTGAAATGGAGGGTAACAAATCCGTATACCTGGATGTCTGTCTTCAAAAAAATCTTTATGTAGTTGAAGAAAAGCAGATCAATATTCAAAAGTGTGCAGTTCATTCAAGCCTTTAAAAGCAGAGGTGAAATATATCACGTTCTGTATTTAAAACCACTTTAACCCATTTTTTATACATCTAACCAGGACTAGTTCACTATTTGGGAGGATACAAATGGTGACATCAAAGTCCCTCAGGTACTCCCACCTTCTGATTCATGTTTACTGCTCCCCAACCACAACTCAGTGAGGGTCCAAGCTTACAAAAGAATGATGAATGGAAAGTATTATCACATTTCAGACAAGGCCAGAAGGAGGTTGGTTTGGGCATATAATTTTTTTTTTCCGACCCATAAAGATACATAGGTTTGGAAAAAGTATCTTTCAGATGTGTTTTTACAGACACCTCACACAAAGGTACATTAATCCTAGCCAGTGCCTCTGGCTGACACCACAACACTGTAATAATAATGCCAAACAGTTTTTGGCTAAGTTAAAGTCATCTGCAAAGGACCCAGACTTGCAAGAGCTCCAGAGCTCTTAATTCTGTGGTCACAATGACAGACTTCAATGGGAACAGGATAGGTCCCACCAAGCCCTAAGTTGCTTAAGGGGGAAAACAAAAACAAAGGGAAAAAAATCTGTAAGATTTTCTCTGTGTCTCTGTAGAGTTTATGACAATGTCCCACTCTAACAGAAGCAGTTGTAATAGTGCAAACAAATGTCGTATTACATCTCCATTGCATTTTTACACATTTTAAGAGTCCTGAAATACATAATTAAGCTGAGTGCTATAGTTAGCTACACAGGCAGCGTGCTAGTGAGTGAATGAGCTGTTTCCTGGTGGGCTACTCAATAAGCAGAGGTCTTGAGTTACAATTCAGCTATATGGAAAGACAATTTAAAAAGCCCTAAAGGAAATCCTGGCTCTCACACGGTGGAGTTTTTCCTTACCTGATTTAATTCTTCATCATTTGCTACAGCCAACAGGATGTGTCTAGGAGTGACTCGACCTTTCTTGTTGTCCCTTGCTGCATTTCCAGCCAATTCAAGAATTTCCGCTGGGGAAAAAGTAAGTCCCTTTTAATTACATTGTGATCATTAAGAAAAATCAATGTGTTATTTAGCATCCATGCAAAAAGATATCTGAATTATATCATTGCATTCCTGTTGTAGAATACCCTCAATAGACATCTAACCCCAAAATCATGATTTTCTTTTTATATGCCTAATCACTGAAGGGTGAATGCACCCTTGAAGTCCTGTGGGCTAAACTATATTTAATTTTTTGTTCTTTTAAAGCAGTTCCCCTAGATTCTAGAGTTTTCAGTGTTTTTCTCAAAGCTAATGTGCATTCATCTCCTAGCATCCCTCTCCTGAACTCATTTTTAACATTATGGAAGCACATACGCACACATCCAAGTTAGGACACTAAAAATACAAACTCTGCTGCTACACTGACTTAATGATTTTTTTCTCTCTTTGAGAAGTTTCTGTCCAGAAAAAGTAGTTGATGACTCATGTTTGTTTGCTCCTAGTAAATTATCTCCTTAGAAGAAATTTCCAGTCCCGACAAAATACATTTAACAGCTGTGCATATGATGGCTTTTATTGGAATTAGGAAAGATTAACTTGCTCCTTTGCAAGGATCTATGAAGTGAAAGGCTAGAGCATCACCTGCTAACCTGTCTGTCTTCAACTCAACAAGCCTTAGGCAAAGAATGCAATTAATTACAATAAAGTCTGGGGAACAATTAAAAAAAATATGATGTAACATGTTTATCTGACTATGCGCTACTTCTGTCTCTGTTATACACAATCTTTCATCTCCCTCTGTACACACCATGTTTCACTTCGGTGCTTTTGGTATATTTCATTTTCCAAACCTGGTAATGTTTCGAGAAAAAAAGAAAATTAAAATGCCTTTTTTTACATCTATGGCACACTAATGTATTAAAATTTAACATTAGATTAGGGTATGAGATTGATTTCACATTTAACAACTGACTATCGTGAAAGCTCTCCCATAAGCTTGCTTTAGAGGCAACTAGAACTGAATTAAGACATTAATCTGGAAATTAAAAAGACTAAAATCAAAGCTCACGTGACCACATGCCTTTACTATAACACATAGTAAATCTTAAGTAATACTATATAGCACAGACTATGGCTTTTCATTAAGCTGAATTTACAATGAAAAATAATTGAAGATTCATGTGAAGTCCCATAATAAGCTAGTTATGACACCTACTGGAAAACTTACAGCTGCTTCTGGATGTTCTACAGTTAAGCTTCATGGAGGATTTTGGTAACCTTTCACTATTTTTGTGTTCTTCAAAGTGCACAATTAACTTTCTTATAGGGTGAGAGAGAATACTAAGTCTAAGCCCCCAAAAGTAACTCAACATTTCATGCTGACAACAATTGCTTTAATTTATTTTTTAAAGAAGGATTAGCAGAATAAGGTCAACCTGACTGTGCTTTCTACACCTCCCAAAAACTCAATTAAGCTGGCATAATCCTTTTCACATACTTCTCAAAAGCCACAGCTCAGCCACGAGGTTTAGCTTGCATTCAGCTGCCTGTTGTGACCAAAGACCTGTATCACCTTCCAACGAGCCAAGCTGCGCTCTCAGTTACACCTTGTGCATCCCCACTGACCTCAGTAAGATTCTGTGTCACTGTAATAATGCCAGCATCTTCACTGCTCTAGATCAGGTATTGTTTTGTTTGTATCTTGGACTTTATTACTGGCTGAAAAGCATGGGAAGGATTTGCCGCAAACAGCAGACTACTTTTTGGTTTGCCTCTGCTTCCCCCACCTCCGCTTCTTTACTGCATCAGGCACTGCTACACAGTTGGGCCGTGTTATTCTCTGCATCTGATCAGCATAACTATGCAGACAGGTCATTTGGTAACTAAAGAGTCTAAGAAAGTGTTATGCCTGTAAAGCACAGAGGAATGTTTTATTTGTTCCTCATAAAACTAAAATGTCTGCCTTGTACAGTGGAGAACTGTTCTTGCAAGTGCTAAGCCCTCTTCCTTGGACAGGAAACTCATTTTGAAATTACAGTTTTCTAATGGTCCTTTAGGGAAGTTGAGGTACCCCGCTTCCTTTTCAGGAACAGAATGCTTTGCACTGGCGTGGAGGACCACAAAAGAGGAGCTTGGGGAGAGGGAGCGAGGAGGAGGAGGAGGGCATGGAGGGTCGAATTTTTCTTCTGGCCTTCTCCTCAGCTCTCCAATAATAATCAAACATTGCTTCTGCATGCAGAGACCCCCATGGCACAGAGAACAGCAAAAAACTCAGCTGTGCACACAAGACTGGTCAAAGGGGGACTCTCCTCTATTTAAGAATAAAAGATTAGGAGGTATTCAAGCTGAAGCCAGTACAGGCAACAATTTTTTGATTTAGCCTTGACAGAGACAAACCTAATCCAAACCCAACAGATCAGAGCACTTATCAATGTCAGAAATGAAGACTTTTGGGATCCGGATGGGATCCGGACTGCTACTTGCAAAATCTAGATTGTGTTTGCAACCAGCTTTACTTTCACATCTGGTTTATACTACTTTAATTCTAAAAATTTCAATTGTGTTTCATCCATGTTTTAAACTAATTTTAAATTAGATTAAAATCTAGCGCTATCTGTAAGGGAGCTGACTCAAATTTCCAGAATAATCACTCTGGATTTAGGTGTGGAGCTAGAAAGAGTGGGAAAAGGTATTTAAGAGGAGGGAAAAGGTATTTAAAATTGAGATTGGATCTGAATTCTTAGGTCAGATCCATATTTGGAAGTGCCATTCTACCAAGTTCAAAGGTTTGAGTCACTGAAGAGTTCTGTTTCATTAATGGTAATCTTTCAACAGTGGGGAAAAAACAGACATTTAAATATCAACTCCTGGAACTGAACAGGGTCAAGACAGAAAGCTTTGATTGCAAGTGTTGAGGCAAAAGAAAGTGTTAAGAACTTCCATGACATCAGGATTCACTCAGCTTGTATTTATCCAGCCAGAAGACCAAAACAAGAACATTTTACAAAAATGAGGCCTCACAAAAAGGATGTAAGTTGCATAATGTCTATTCCATTCCTTTCATGTATTTAGTCAAGGCATTTCCCCCCTAGAGAATAATTATGCCACCACCACTCAGGCAAAAGGCAACTATGAGACACACTTTACAGAGGTACTGAACACCAAAATCTCTTTTGTTTTTTAATTTGTTTTTTAAATGAGGAAAATACACAAGTTATTCAAGATTATAAGCTTTTGAAGGTGTTATTTTTCAGTTACTACATATTAAAATCTTAGGTTAATATGAAGAGGTACGCTTTATACTTGTACAAATAGCTTTTTTCTGTGCTTTTAAATAATTTCAAACAAAAAAGGCAAAACAACATGTATCGCTTTAACTGCAGATATAAAGCAATCCAGTGAAAAAGCTGTGAGAGGTATATAATTAGGAAAGAAAAAATTAAGTAGGACTGCCATGTCAGCATGTGATATATTCACGTACGGACAGCTGTTATGTATCACGGAAAGGGATGGATGCTTTAGAAGTCTGACTATAATATGAACACATTAATTTGATTTCAAAGACATAGTTGTGATCAATATTTTTCTTCTTTTAAGTCATCTTTAAAGTAAATGGTTAAAGTGGGAAGAGACTTCTAAAAGTTGAGATTCTCTCTTAAAATTTAGCCTAAATGTAGTTCTCATTTATATCAAATGAAAAAATCCTCTGCAATGTTTAGGACTAGGCAGATGGATATGGGTAGTAAAAACTGGTCTAAGCCTGTTCTCAACACTTGAACCAAAACTGGCTTTTTTCTGCTGAGGTTTTTAAAAGTTCAGCTAAATATTTTTAAAGGAGAAAAGAAAACAGGTTGTATATCTTTGTACTTAAGCCTGAGATAAGACCACAGGAAAAGCTGTTCTCAAGGCATTTCCTACTCAAACACAACCAAAAAGTGTTACAAGTTTCCACAGAAACCTCATCCTAAAGCAAGTTTTCAGAGCGAGTTCCTCATCCTTTACTTGCAGACTCTAATCTCTGGTCATCTCCTGGACATCTACTAAGTTCCCAGTTTCATCATTTGCATTTCCCTGTTTCACAGTGGTACGGCTCTGCCTTCAATACCCTTGCTTTGGTATTTCACAACACTCACAAATTTTGGAACAAGAACTCAACACAAGGTTAAAATGAAACAAATTGCTGTTAGACCTAAACAAAGCAGGCACAGTAGCAACTGCAGACCTGGATGGAAACGAAAGCAAATGCATTCTTCTCCCACTCCTGGAGAACACTCTAGTTCATTCATCCTAATTTTCAAACAAAACATTACTGGTCATTACTGAATAAAACTCCTTTAAAGCCTAAATGACAAGGCCTTTAGCTTATCATGCATTCCACTCTATAATACTTTCTAAATGTCAGTACTCAATTCAATCTGGTCTGAGTTCATCCCCAAAATGTTTTGGGCTTCTTTTTTTTTTTTGTTTCCATCTCAAGCTAAAACACTGCTGTTGCATTGAAACTCTTTGTCCACCTTCTCTTCAGGGAGATGAAATCATCGCTTTGAAAATTAAATTCTTAACAACTAACAGGTGATGTGTTGACACAAGGCCAGTTTCTGAACATGCAAGTTCCAACAGGAACGAGTCAAGGGTTTCTAAAAAATTTTGAAACCTCCCCGCAAAAGAAAACTGAGAACAATATCCAGAAATCAAAGAAAAATGAACATTGATACAATTCCACTGAGAAAATATCGATTTGCTACAAAGCCAACTACATGACAAGGAGTCTGTTTATTGTAGTTTAAATTAATCATCCTTCCATCAGCATTTTATTGACTTCAGAATCATTTTACATGATTCCGGAAGGTTTTAACCCAATCAACCCCAATCAACCAAGACTGTTAAGAGTTTCCTGCATTCTTCTCTCGTGTATTCCACCCAATCCCCCTGGAATCTGCAGTTGTGAGAGCGAAGGTAGAATCATTTAACAACACTTTCCCTGTTACGCATTCCAATAAAACAGTTCTCAGCCTTGGTTCAAAGTCATGGAAATTTGATGCAGTGAAAATCAATTCAAGAAATTTCACTGCTTTGAACAAGCCTTGATGAAACCTCAACTCTCAACCGGGCAATCATTCTCTTAGGATGCGATAAAAAACCCAAACCCTTCACTCTAGTGTCTGAGCTGTATCAAAACTAGGCCCCTTAAAGGAGAAACTGTTAACTTTGCCAAGTTATTGTAAGTTTGGCATTTCTGTGAGGCAGATGACAGACTGCTGTTTACATAAAACTCAAGTTCAGGCCACAAAAGCCACTTCCACTTAGAGCCTTCTGATCTGACTCACACTTCTTTTCAGCTCTTTTCTACACTTTAATACCATCCATTATTTTTTTTGTAAGAGATCCAATGTTATTTAACTTTCTAATTTTTAAAATTTCTTGGTTTACTATTGATCTGTAAAAGGTATACAAGTATGCTTTTCAGGGAAAGCCTGAAAGCAAATTTCATCTCAAATGCTATTTATTACAACAGTCACCCCCCAGATACTAATTTAAAAAGCAATAGCCTATTTCTTCTCCACTGACTTAAAGAATCCTGATCTAACACAAATGAACCTTTTTTCTTTTTCAGTGGAGCTTCCTCTACCTAGCAGTTTACACTTTGCTGTTATTCCTAACAGTTTACATGTGTTTTAGAAATGCACTCAAACATGATTAATATAACTGCTGCCAGACGTTACTTGATGAAGTGCAGCATGTACACTTTGGTCTGGCTGTTACAGACTACAGGAGACTACTCCTTGGTCCTAGCTTAGTCTTTGACCTTTGGAGGCACATGTTAGGAACTTGCATTTCCAAACATTAAAGAAGTCAAGTGGCAGATGCCAATCATCTACCGAAGTCCAGTGAATGTTAATAACATTATTAACAAAAGAAAAGGGAGAGGACTTCATATTGAAATTCTGGATTTTACTAAAGTGACTTCAAACCCTGGGCTAAAAAAGGACATGGCTACGTGTACCAAGGGTGTGCATATCCATGCCCCTACAAAGAGGAGAAAGACATACAAGTTAGTGTCAAAGACTTTACTAAACAATGACCAAAGCTGATGCAATCTGTATATGCTGTGGTCTCATTTTGGTAGTGTACTCATTTCAACGTGATCTGGCAGATGGTGATAATGGTTTTATTAGATACTGCCTCTGACAGTGAGGGAAGTGAGACTCAATGTTTATTACTGAAAATATTATCACTCATTAAATTGCTGTTGTCTCAAAGTCTTTCCCCCACATCAAGTCTCTCTGACTCAAGATAGCAATGGAAGCCATAATAAATACAAGTATCTGTAGACAAATACAACTTCTTATTTAGAAGAAAAATATTTACAAATATTTTTCCGCATTAATTTACAGAAGCAGTATAGGAGTGACTATATACCATGTTCAACACCTTTTTTTGGGAAAAAAACTATGTCTTGAGAACAAACGATGTAAAAAAAAAATAAAATCTATTACTTTGGGTGTTCTGTAGTAGGTGAATGTATGGACTAGCTGTAACTTCATCAGAACAAAAAATACATCTAGCCTGACATCCCGCTCCCAGCCAGTGCCCAAGAACAGATGCTCAGGAGGATTAAAGGACCAGGCAAACTTAAAATGCTGTTTTTCCAGAACATTCCTTCGGATTTCAGCCATGTGAAGCGGAGTGCTTTCCCAACTTAGAAATGCCATCTTTGTGTTCAGTTCCCCCAATGAATTTTATTTCTATGGATGTGTCCAGTTGTTTTCTGAAACCATCAGAATGGTTTGGTATCCATGTTTGGTATCCATAACATCTTGTAATAACAAGCCTCACGACATCACAGACATTTTTGCAATTTGGAGGAAAAGTACCTCCTGTTTGTTTTGAAAATATTGTATTTCACTGTGTATCCTCTAAATTTATTTTTCCCCAATGAAGTTTACATTAAGGATGGAGCATTTCATATGACTGCAGCTAAGAACCCACATGGAATTTCATCCCTAAAAGAAATTCAGCGATAAATGTACTGTGGAAGAAAAGACTGAAGACCAAACACATAGCACGATCTGAACTCAGGCATTCTTAAATAATCCTTATGGAAAAAAGAAAAGGGGAAAAAAAGTCATGCTTACAATAGATGACATAAGAACTTCTAAAGTTTGAGAAAACCTGAGAAAAGAAACTGCTTGCTAAATACTGCACACTACTCTAGAAAAAGAGGATGTCTTTCCACTTTCTAGCACTTTGCTGCAACCATCAGTCCCAAGAATAAAGGGCCAAAGAAGAAAAGACTTAAGCTTTATACAGTCTTTGTTCTTCTCAACAAGAGATACAAGTTAAGACAAAGATAAGGGTAGGGAAAAAATGCGTAGCAAAACCAGCCATATTTTTGTTTTACACTTCACTTAAACTTCATTCTTCAAAGCAAAGGGTGATACCAATATTAAATTGAACAGCAATTTATAGTAGAAGTCATTACTTAGCCAAATAAATAGATGTAATGACTTACTAGAATAAAAAGTATTTAAATCTAGATCTAAGGATATTAAAATAACTAAAATTTAACATTTTCAAGGGAGAAAGTAATTTGGTGAGCATGAGGTAAAAAACCAAACCAACCCGGCCCAGCATTTTGCATATTATCACAATACGACATACGTCACAATGCAAATTCTGATGCATATTTACCCCTCTGAACAAAGTGTCTATATTGACATATCAATATGCACTGTTAGGGCCTTTATCATGAGAAAATGGTTTTTCATCAAACCTGATCTGTGTAGCTTGGATAATAGATTAGGACCCTAATCAGCTAAGTAATTTCGTATCGATTTAGCTCTTGTAACTTGGAGATCCACTGAAGTTTATGGTACTCGAAGATAAGATAGGCATGGGTTGGAGCCAAGCAGGGGCTTATCAGTGAAAGAAAACTCTTCATTTATATACATGTGAAGCAGACCGATTCAAGCATTTATAAGTTCAGAAAGAAAGTTGGCCATTCAGTTGGTAACAATGCAAAGTTTTATATCTAAAGAGGCACTTCTTACAAGTATAGTGATTTTAAATTGTGAAAATCTCACTTCTCTTAAGAGCATGACAGAAGTCTTACACAAAAGAATGTTACAAAGGAGTTCTGCTATGCTGATATTTTCGAAAGATCTCTGCTTGTGAGGCTATTGCCATAAACAACCCTGCTGTATTTTAGGTCCAGTATTAATCCATATTAAAAGACACACTAAGATCTCAAGAGGTAGTTTCATGCTTGTTCAAGTAAGGAACAGGTCCTGCATGGCCCTAATTTATTTTAAACCTCTTTTGGGACACAGTTTGTGGCAAAACACCATAATAGGGATTAGCATTTCTAAAGCTGCCTGTTTAAATAGAAGAAATGTATCTTGGTAGCAAATGCACATTTCAATGGTATCAAAAAGATACTGTCAATTAATTCTCTTCTTAAATTTCACTATTCCCTAAGGACTATTATTTATGGTAGTCTCAGAATGCCTGGAACTTGAATCTGCTTTTATCCTAATGCCTTTTTTTTGTCTTATTTTGTTTTTTTACTGTGGACCTCTGAGCTACCCCTCTGCTTCCAAGTAGAAGTCCAGCAGTGCATCTGTTTTGACAAACAGGGCAAATCATTGTTTTCCTCTGTGACCCTGTAAAAATTTTCAGCAGCAAGCAGAATGCAAAGAGGTGAACAGCAGTTCAAGTTGATCAGCTTGCACATCGGAAAGTGAGCATCTGAAGTGAGCAGTTAAACTTACTGCATTCAGGAAGGACTTTCATTTTGCAGCCAATCAGCAGCTGGCTTAAGAAAGTTTTCCACATCGAAAATTAATCAAGATGAAAATGCAACGAACTGAGCTCCAGCACATGAACCTCCATTAAGGGATTCTGGTGACATCAGAAAGCCTGAAAACAAAAACTCAGGTAAGCACCAGAATGCCTCAGATGCAATTCTAACCATGGGATTCACAAGGTGCTCATTTTACATTTTAACAAAATACATTATCAACAGTACACAATGGGCAATAAAAATCCAGTTGAGAAAAAAAAATTTAATGGAGAAAACAGACATTTAACATTTTCTCCTACCTTACTTCAGTATGTACAGAACAAATATAAATCAAAGTCTCATTTCTTCTGTATTCCTGTTCTCCTGCTGTTTTATAAACTTCTCCTTCTCCTCATTTGCTATGACATTTTGGCAACTGAAAATTATTTACAATGTAGAGAAGACGATAGGGGGCAGGGGGAGCAGAAATCACTTGCAGGCCTGGTTCTTGCTGCCTTTAAATATGCTCATGAGATTTCTGTTATTTTAAGGGCAAAGGAGTATCTTTTTCAGTTAGTAAGAAAGTTTGGACTATATTATAACTTGTACAAGCTATACATCTGAAGGGAACATATCTGATTCCATGTATGGCTGGACCAGTTCTGCAAATACAAATGATACAACTTCACCTGAGTGTCTGCAATGCTCAAATGAAGTCTGTGGCCATCCTCTTGACTGACCTAGTATTTTTTTTTTTTTTTTTTAACATAAACTGACACTGATGTACTACTTCGCAGAGAAAATAAGGGTTGGATTGCAGTTTTCTGAAGTACACTTTAGAGACAATAAATAGGTAACAAACGATTTTAAAACATGTGCCACAATAAGGAAAGATGACAAAAGGAATTACTAACACTGAACTTCTTGCCAGCTTAAAGTGGTTGATAATGCTTAAAATTAGTTCTGCAGCATAAGCGGACATTAATCAAGTATACTGACTATTCCCTGCAAGATAGGCATCACTGCATGAAGTGCTACTGCAAAGAAAGAAAATAAATAAGAACCAAGCATTATAGCTCTTCAGCATCCACACTATTCTTCCAGAGTAAAGAAACGAAGTTTATCCACTTGCTTCAGTATTGGTAAAACTCAAAGGTACTTTCTGCACATTCACCCACACTTGCATCCTATTTACAGTGGACACTACATACCATTTGCCTAGATGAAAAGCAGGGAAGAATAAGCAGGTGGTATACTTAAGAAACCAAACTGCATACACTGGGTGTGCTGATGGAGAATTACTTTGTAATATTACTTGTACGTAACAAGAACCTTTAGCGAATAAGTAAGAGAAGGAGAATACTTACTATGCAACCTGTTTATATGTCAGGTGTAATGAAATGTAAGATAAGGAAACACACTTGATTAGCTGAAGACCAGAAGACAAATTGTGCATCTAATATCGGGTTTATTATTATTGTTTTTAAAGTGACTATAACAGGCCACACAGGGAAGATGTACTCTAGCCAGCCTCTGTAGAAGAAGTTGTCAGAAGCCAAGAGACTGAAAAGCAGCACAGCAAAGATGCATAGTTTTAGTTCACAGCAACTGAAGCAGCCAGACTAATTCCTGTGTGCTAAACCAGTGTTCCTGCTAGTGGGGCTGTACTGTGTATAAACATGAGAATACGAAAGTACGAGAACAACCTAAATGTAGTTTGAAAAAGCACTTTGTTGGGCACAGACTGAAGAAGGGCTTAAATTACAGATGGGCCCATACACTACAAGAAATTATAGATATATATTATATATATTAAAAATATTATATATATTACTTTCTGATGAGTAGCAGTACATACATGGTAACAGTAAGTTACCTTCAAAGTACAAAGCAGATAAAGTCATAACTATAGATGGATTCGTAAAAGAACTCCAAGCCTGAACAGCTGGAAGCATTACGGAAGTTCAAATCTCAAACTGAACCAAACCAAAATCCCAGATCTGAGTACATTATGGGCTAATTTCAGATTTACATCAGAGTTAAACTTTATCAAAGACCAGCAAGATTTAGCACCTCATCTTCTAAATGATTAAAGTCGGTGCCATATTCTGTACACACATGAACTAGTTTTCAAACCTTAGTAAGTTCCTTTCTGTTAGGTCATGTCTCTGTCATTTCCCCTCTGAGTTTTTTCTGAAGTTCTTCTTTCCTACAACTGCTTTTGATATTTTACGTTTTTCCTCTCCTTCCTGGATGCACAGGATTGCTTTTTTGATTTAGCCAATTTATTAGCATGCCACTTCACACGGTCTCCTTCCTATTATGTCACGTTCTTACTTTTATTTTTAAATGGTTGAAATGCTTTGATTTAGTCTCAGATCATGTGCTGACATGAGCATCTTTAAGAACTCTCCTGGAGAAAAGTCAGGATTTCTCTGGTTTTGTGAAGTAATAAGTGCCAAGAGGTAAAAAGAATGCAAACCAAAAATCTCCAAGCATCCCATTTCAAGGGAATGTTTCTGAATTATACTGAAAAAGATGGATGACCTGAAGTTCAGAAAACATACTGAGCATTAAAGGCTAAAAAATTACACTATATAGAGTATGAAAAACTCACAGAAAGAGAAGGGGGGAAAAAAACTCCACAGAGTGAAACAGTCATCAAACATAAAACTATTACTAACTCAGTAAGGAAAGAAAAAAATATCTGTGCTTTTGAGATGCATCTATGTATAAGGATGAAAGAAAACCCTGAGATACAGGATACTTGGACTATCTACCAAGCCTTCAAAGGACAGTAAAAAAAAAATAACCCAAAAAACCCAGCTTGAAAATATTTAAAGGGAGGAAAAGAAGGTAGTTTTCCCCTTAGCTCTCCTTCTCCTCATCCTTTTTTCTTTTTCCTACAGAAGCAATGTGTGAATATATTTTTTTAATCCTCTCAGACAGTTTTCCAGGATGCACAGCAGTTAAAGAAACACCTTTATTTCCCCAGCCTATTCTTAGCTGCCTAAACCATTGCTGCCTCAGTAAACACTTTATATCAAACAGTTAACCAATAACATGTGCTGCTCATTAGCAGTGCCTTAAGCTCACCTGTATTGTTCTGTTTCTTTAAAAGAGCAGCAGTCAAAGCACCCTTCACCCTAAGAAGCATTTTATTTGAGTTGTTATTGCTGTAAGCAGGAACCTAGCTGAAGGAAATGTTAATTTTTTTAAGGCCATCTATGAAGTTTAAAAGCATTCTTTTAAAGAAAAAGGCCAAATAAAGAAAACTATGAACAAGTGAAGGAAAAAAAAAAAGGATATTTGATGGCTGAGAAGATTCAATAATGCGATATGAGTACTTTACAGGAAACAAGCACTCTATTAATTATTCTTAATGTTACCAATCTTCATCTTTAAGAGAGGAACAAACTTTACAGAAAAAAAAAAAAAAGTCAGCCTTTTTCTGTTCTCCAATGTCAATACCATTATAAGGTGTAACTCTAAATTGCCTAAGAGTCAGGTCACATTGGTTTTAAACACTCCCAGCAAAGTTAAATCACACACTTTGCTACTTTGTGCTTAAGTGAAAGAAAGAAGTGCACCTCTTCCGCAGAGACTCAGCACACCCTTATAGCTTAAAGTCTACTGTGCCTTAAACACTTGTATCTGCTGCAACCAGAACACTGACCTAAGCAGATGAACAGTAAAAAGAAACGCTGCTACGAGAAACAAGATCCAATTCAAACTTTTGCTTAGTCATGCTAATAGAATCTGTCTCCAAACACTAATCCATCTAGCACTTGTACTTTCTGCCTATACGTATATGCTTGTAAGTCAATCTGGCCACACAAAAGGGACTGAACTGGTGGTTTACTCTTATCCATTTTTTTTTTTATTTTAAGCAAACCAATATTGTGAAAAGCCCATATGTTGATGCTATTACAGTTGGGGTTAATTTTCCATTAGAAGATTACTTTTGTAATGTTGTTTGTGGGGTAAACTTGCAACATTTTAAGTCTCGTTTGAGAGAACTGCTACGTAAAGGTTTTTACTTGCACGTCTAGCTGCGTCTTTGGGTAAAGCATTTTCTTCCTTTGAAGTTTCTTTCTAACTGGAGGATACATCTTTCATCCTCCAAGCAGGTACTGTAAAGATGAGATAGTTATTTAAGGTGTTCTCATTCTGATGCGATGAGAGGAACAGAGAAAGGACTACAAAAGTAAACAAATAAGCTATGTTGATCTGGGGCAGCTGAACTGAGTGTGCATTTATACACAGACTCAACCAAACAAATTGCAAACAGCATATGTAGTCTCAGAAATAATCTGTAAATTGAACAAAAATGTTTAAACAATGCTGTAAACAAGCTCAGCCCTGTGTAAACACCAAGAAGCTATTTAAAAGGAATGTATATGCATAACAGAATTATAACTCAAACAAAGCCATCAGGCACAAAATTGGAGCAGGCAGGACTGCAACACTGTAGCCTCAGTCCATAGGCACTGATGTTTATAGGAATCCTAACTGCCTACATGGAAGAAGACTATTTACAACAGGTCACAGCAAAGCTGAAATGCACAAAAACCATCAAAGCTGCAAGGCAGGGGTGGGGGTACCTTGATTTTGGCTTAGATGTCTGATCAGCATAGCACCTACTTCAGCAGTAACTTTTTTAGTCATCTATAAATCACAGGATCTTTTTTGGGTTGGTTTGTTTTTTTTTTCCCCCTGTGCAAATCCAATTTGTATTATTACTTTCACTGCTGTTATTTCACATTGTTCAGCAAAACTTACCAGTCAGATATTCCAGTACAGCAGCCATGTACACAGGAGCACCAACACCAATTCTGTACTTCGGGTGGCCTTTCTTAATGTAACGTAGCATTCTTCCAACGGGGAATATGACCCCAGCCTTTGCGGAGCGGGAAGTCTTGGTTGACTTCTTCTTTCCACCCCTGCTGGACATTTTGTCTGTACTGGGTCTGGAACAGCACTCTATATATTAGGAAGAAAAAAAAATAAAGAAGACAAAAGGTTATCAATAAGGACTGATGTTGTAATACTACATACTGAATTTCAAGACAGATCAGTATTTTGGGGGTAGGCTATGCATTAGGGTACATAAAACATACAGACAAGTCGCCTTTTTACAGTATGTACAACAAGAACCTAAAATAATTTTACACAGAATGTTTACTTGCCATTGTAATCTTGGCATAATTTTATACAGTAAATATAGAAGCCAGAGAAATTATTTCATTTAAATCTGCTTTGGAACTACTTTTCTGCAATTCCTAACAGATTAAACCCGGTACCACTAATGGAGCGAGGTGTGAGAACTACCTAATGTAAATAGAGCTTCTGCATTAAAGCAGAGGATGCTTTCCACAAGGAGACTGACACAACCCTCTGCTCTCTAAGAAAAACTCTCGGCTGGGCATTTTGAACAACAGTGGTAGGACTGTTACACTCATGAACAACCACGCTCCTAACTAGGAAAAACTGCATCCACTAAAGGTTTCATGAAGTGTATTCACCTTCCTTAAAGAGCTAGATTTTCAAGCATGTGTGAATTTACAGAACAAAGGCCTAGGCATGGCAAAATACATCTCCTGTACGCTAAATGTTCTTTTTTTAAGAAAGATTTGAAATGAACCCCTTGGGATTTGAACCTCCCACAAACCAGCTATCTCCACATCAAAGACTGTACTGCTTCAACGTGCCTCTAGGAATCTGATGAACTTCAATCTGCCACCATTCTTCAACACACCAGCGGTCTAAACACCCAGCAGATATCTGACAACTGTATATCAGTTTATCTCGGTGAAGAAATCTACTGCTGATACAGCTGTCAAACATACTTTTTTCTCTCTTTGATTTCTGCTCAGGCTGTGAATAGAAGTTGACAAATCCAAAGAGGCGGAGGGTTTTCAGGTTCTCAAGGTATCTTTGAAGGTTTAGGCAATGCACTGGATTTTGAAATTAACTCTGAGGACAGGAGACTGTCCCCATCTCCCCCTCCCTCCCCCCTGCATGTCTGAACTCTAGGGAAACCAGCGGTACGCATCGGTGATACCTCTGTGCATCCTACTCCTTTCCTTGCTGCATAAATCCTACCTAATACAAATGCAAATTTTCTGGTGCGTTTGTATACTCCACAATGAAACGTCTTTAAGCCTGCTTTCCCGTCACACCAGTTCTCTGCTTCCCTCTTTCTTTTTGTCTTGTTTGTTCTGAATTCTGTCCTTGGCCTTAGGAACCTAACTGCATTTGCCATACATCTGAATCCACGATGACTGAGCGAGTTCAGAATTAGATAAAACAGGTTCGCCAACCCCACTTCTAAGTTTTGCAACTTCTGTTCTGTGCTGACATGTCCTGCAGTGTTTTAAATCTCAATGAGTCACTGAGATTCAAATACATAATTATCAAATGAAGATCACTCAGGATAACTAAAGAAACATGAGTATCAAACATTTCCTTTCCACTTCCACACTCCAGTCACCAAAGAGTCTATACTTGCACAACATATTAAGTAAATAAATGCAATGGATTTACTGCTTGTTAAAGGTAAATGAAATAATCCCATCATATTAGCTGAGATGGAAGTCACACTGTATTTATGAAACTGATGTCAAAAAACAGACAGGAAACTTTGGAAGAGGGAAGCCATCAAAAGGGCTCCTTCCCCTTTCTTCTGCTGTGAGCTCAGCTCTGTAACAACTATTATTCTGCAAAGAAGAGGACAAAAGCCAATTTTCTTGCCTTGAGAAACTGCCTAACTGGAGCTCACAACTGATTTCAAAACCCTTCCATTTAATTGCATTTTGTCATCTAGTTAGCTCTGTTAGCAATAAGGCTGGGCGTTGCTTTGAGTTGGGTATGGACTTTCTGCCAGAAATTATTTTCATAGTTCATAATCCATTTTCATCAATTCTACAAATGTTTAATGTCACAAATGTTAAGAATTTCACTGAACCAAATGCATGGGAAAGTGGGCATGAGAAATACCTGTGGGTTTTTTTTAGCTTTCCCCATAATTCCTTTGTTTTGTAACTGATAGGTGAATGATGAAAAGCATATTTTTTCTAGGGAAAACCTGCAAGCCTTACGCAGTAAACTTCTATTAATCATTTGGCTTATGAGTTTATAGGACAGTCAGAATGTCTGGAAGAGAACATGGAAATCCTTACTTCCTGATGTTGGGGTTTTTCCTTTGGGAGAGTGTCATCTAGCCATCAGCTGCTGTAACATTTGGATCAAAGTATGAGTAAAGTATGTAGCAATACAGAATTACTGCCAAAGAGCCTTTGAAAGAGCTGGAGTAACTACAGATCACCCCATCTAAAAATCCAAATGGAAGACACACATGGATGGCTGTGCTGTAGCTGGCAACAGAGAGAGATGAAAGAGCACTGCCCTTTCATTTTTAGTTCCAAGAAAATGACTATTCACAGAGAAGTGAAGGAAGCGGATCCTTCATATAGTGAAATAAATGGGTTCTGTATATCACTGTCTCTGGATATGTATCATCTATCCAGAGCAATGCTAAGTTTGTTGTTAACATACTGTCACTTGTCATTGGTCACCCTAAACCAACCTCCCCCATATCATCACCGTTGAGCAAAACACTTTGCTGTTAGCTTCCAAGCTCTTTCACCTGGCATTCAGAACATGTTCTTCCTGTTAATGTACCATTTCTACTTAATACCTTCAAGTCTCCCGTCATCTACAGCTATCTAACACCTACCCATATATTTTTTTTTTCTTTCATAATAAGCTTATTTTATCCCTTCTGCAAATTCTAGAAGTTAATTTCCCCCTTTATTTTATACTCCTGGTCACATTTCTCTCATTAATATTTAGGACAAGCCTAGACCTTTCTTGAAAATTAACCTGATACTCTCATACTGTATATTAAAGAGCTTTCTAGCTGTAAGTTTATTTGTGAGGAAAAACTTTGCCTGAACCAGACAGGGGGGAGGAGGGAGCTTGCATACTGATAAAAGCAAGAACTTCTGGACCTTTTAGTATGAGAGGTGAAATGCCATAAAGATGAGCTTCAGAGCTTCCTGTCTCAAGGATCCCATTCCTACAACATGTAGTGAATCACTGTACCTTTAGAGGTTGGGGGCAGAGGGAGGGAAATTCCAATTAAATTTCAAGTATCACTTTTAATTTTGCCAACCATGTAATCTGGAAAGGGAAAAAGAGAGACTGGCATGGAAGACCTTTTTGGGGCTTAACTGTGGATTCAAGATCATTACTTTACAGAACCTGTTTGTCCTGCCTTTGAGCCAAGGGATGACCCGACAAGCTCTCAAAGCATCTTCTCTATGTCTAGTTCTCCATAGGAAAAGAGAAGGGAACGAGAAGAGATTTCACTTGCAACAGCCACAAAAAAAAATTTACTGAAGTTAAACATAAAGAGCATGGCAACAGATCAAAACCCAAAGAAAACTGTGTGCCTTACATGTTCTCAAATGGTTTATCTTTGTAACACCAGAGACTCTGGAATGTTGCCAACATTAATGAACCAGAGCTGTTTGCTGAGTCACTGTTAGCCAACAGATCAGAGAAGCAACCAAAGGGAACCTTATCACATGTGCCATACCTCAGACAAGATTTGAGCAGGGCAATTAAAATAAATAAATAAATGAATGAATAAATAGAATCACAGTCAATGACAGTCAATGGACCAATCCTTTCCTTTCTTTCCCATCTCCTACCTTTACAATGGAATTACTGAGAAACTTTACAAAATACATTGCAAAGTCTTCAAGGATTTGACAATAAAATTATTTCATTTCAATGTGACAGTTCACAAAATTAGCACTGGGATATCACTGAGGAGTCAACTTAAATAAGTCCACCTTTGACTTCAAATCAAATTTAATGCTATATTCTTCAGTGGCTCTGCTGTGCTTGGACACAGATTGCCCTAGTTGTAGAATTTAGCACCTGATTCACAGCATTTTGAAATCACTTGCAGATTGCAGCAAGGTTCATACAGCTTTCTTATCATCTCAAAATTCATAGAAATGAGAATTTGAAGGTATATTAATTTGGCTTACAGCAAAGATTCAAGCTACAAGGCTCCTCTGCTGTCGGGTCTTTGCAAGCCAGAAATAGAGTTTCTAAGAAACAAAATAATATTAAGGTGTAGCAATGGAATCAGCATAATTAACATTTTTCAGTTTGAAATTCGCTGTAGTAACTCTGGTTGGCCATATTTTTCTGTGTGAAGAGAGATACTCCACTAAACCACACTTTCAAATACCATCTTCCGAAAATGTGCATAGGCATCTGTTTTTTTCTGAAAGGTTTAACATCATACAGCTCTGAAAGCACAGCCTGCACATCCTGGTAAAGTGATACCTAATTTCCAAATACCAGTACTCTATTAGCTCAGTCAATTTGACACTTTCATCAAACAGTAGTAATAAACCCCCCTGCTATTAATAGTTTTCAGGTACTACTTCTTAGTGACTTAACAAATTACTATGAATGCTACTACTGCCAGTCAGGGACCGTTCTGATCATGGGCTTACATTGGTGTATTAACTGCACTCAGCAAACAGATGATTAAATTAGATCTACATCACCACATCAGTACATGTAGTGGAATCCTGGAGACCGTTACTACAATAGGATAAATTCTAAGATTTAGTAATTATTTTTTGTCTTCTTTCCAGTACAAAGACTAAGCTGGAAAGTTCATTTTTATATCACAAGAGATTAACTGAAATGCTATTTTCTTTCGTTGTTTCAAAAGATTAACAATGTAAGTGCTGCCACTCTCTCTTAAATCTATTTATGTACTATAATAACAGCCACTCGCTGAACTCTTTTTGAAAGGTGCTTTTGAATTTGCTTTGACAACTAACTTGCTCAGTTCTTGGCTAATCAGAAGCTAGTCTGGCATATTTATAAGATGCACTGCTTAAGGAGTTGGTATCAAATGGTTTCTAATAACACCTGCCTGGCACAACAGTGTCTCAGTCTGTAACTGTGCTTTCTAGGTACAATGGTAATAAAAGAGCAGCTAATCACTCAGTTACCGTTTGATCTGATGTGATTTCAAATTTTAGCTTAACTGTTTTATCAAAGCAATAACTCTTTGTGGTCTGAAACAGAGGAGTGAAACTGGTTGTGAAACAGACATTCCAGCACTACATTAATTTCTGTTCTCAAAAGGTAGCACCATACATACATTTATTTTCACTTGGAAAACTGAGAACATCCCTCATCTAGGAATGCCCAATAGGCATACTTTGTGTTGAAGTTTAATAAGACTAAAATTCCCATAGTGATAACGTAAAGGTGGAAGAGGAGGAACAACATTTTCATAAAATCTGGGTGCAAAACAAAATACTGTTGCACAATTGTATTCAACTGGCAGAAGTCCCTCCCTCCAACAACAGGCCTGAAACCCCAAAACAAATATCCTGTTAATGCGCAAACCTCCACTATGAACAACTGGGAGTGTGACAAGAGTTTTAGCTGGGCATCCTGCCACCAATAGTCAGGAAAACATAAATACAATTGTCTTCACTGACCACTGCTGGGAGTACTAACATGAAATTAAGCCCATTTGTGCATTATAGCTTTTTATATACTAGGTAGGAAGCATAAAATTCGATACAGGACCTTAAATCACTGGACTATTTATGAATTCAATGTTCAGAAAAACTGTTCTAAAGAACATTTTGAAAACTTCTTTGCCACTTGACATTTTTGGAAGACAGCAAAAATGCAATAAAGAATTCACACGGATGCTTCCAAGGCAAAATCCAGACGTAGAATGAAATTTAAGATAGATGCCATACTGCTGAGGGAAGGGAGTGCAAGAATTCAACCCACTGAGAAGGCCAGGAATGGCGGGATTCTAGCTCGCTCCTTTTGGAGCAAGGACCATGAGCTGAATCCTGCCCATTCTCTTTAAGGATGGGTCTGGGTAAAGAACAATAGCTTCTTTATGTGCCAAGCACTGCCCTCTTTCCACAAATACTACTTGTTTCTTTTCCGGTTTTATCTTTAGGAAGCACTGAGCTGACAAAACCTACTGCATTGCCCACTGGGTCACTATTCCCTCTCCCATGGGAGGCTCTCTTTCCTCTTGTGGCACAGGTTCTAGATTCCCGCTCCTTTACCCCTACTTTATAGCCTTGCTGCGGCAGGACTACCTTTTATGCAGAACAGACGACAGGCCTTGCTCCTGGTTGACACAGTCGTACAAAAATACTTCTGAATTTCTTTGAGAGCGCAAGATTTTGACCATCCTTTAGGAATGTGATATCACCTATCTTATCAAGTAAATACCTTTGATAAAAGCTCATTGCTCTGTATTGGAATTTTGCCTGCAGAACCAGGCAACTCATAAGGACAATTTTAAACATGCTGATTTACTTTAAGACTAAGTTTGCAGTGGTGGATTTTTTTTTTTTTTTGCTAATGCTTATCTATAAAATAAGCAGTGCTTAAGCACTCCTATATTATTGTCATTAGGCCAAATTCCAGTCTTACTACTAGGTTTTCGATGAGTTATGGCTTAATCTACACTGTCAATATTTGGCTTTGCTGGCAATCAGAAGAGTATGTCTTAAACACAACAAAACAAAGTTACTCTTTAGGAATCCAGAAGGCCTAGAAGTTTTCAGTCTGAACGGTTATGATGCATAACATGACAAAATAACCTGCAACCATTACTAAACAGACAACAGCATAATGCCTTTATTTCAGAACACTCGGAAAAACCCCACGACAAAACAGACCACATTGGGGAGTTTTCTAGAGACTACTGGATACAAAATGTCTCGTACTCAATTGCATCAAAATATATTTTTCAAAACAACTGTAATTATCTTGTTCCTGCCTCAATCTTTTAACTCCAGGTTGTGCCTAAGAACCTGGGTTCTGTTTTTATTAATCGCTCACTTGCTCCTTAGCTCATTTATTTCTTCTGCTCCTAGGAATGGGGGAGGCAGTGGATCTGCAAAGTTCCCTACAGACCTGTTGCTAAGTGACAGCCACATTCAGTCCTGGGGAAAAAATGGTCGATCGTTTGTACGGTCAAGAGATAAATAACAAGCCTCATCCAAGTCTATTTCAATAACCAGTCTCCTTCCATCAACATTAATGAAGCAACCTCAGTTTTACACCACCTTACTTGCACATGAGCTGGTTCCTACTGCTGTCTTCAGATTCAAATGCATGGGACTTCTGCAACTTACTTTTAAAGATTACAGAGGAAACAAAAGATGTAAGTTACAGTAAGGGGAACGAACTGTTTCTATCTCCTACACGCACAAACATGTCAGTCTTCAGTCTAAATCCCGGTGCTCCTGCATTATACCTTGTGCCGAGTCTTGGGAACCTGCATTCACCTGCGTCCTGCAGTACTTGCAGTCCCCTATGAGAAACACCCACACCCACAGACAGTCCGTATAGGTTGCTCAAATCCTGCAGGCAGACATATTGCAAGCTATACAAGAAGTGACAGTTCTAAAAGAACAAGGAACCCCGGTTTTTTGCTGAACATTTATTTTTACCATTCTTGGAAGCCTTCGCTCACGGTTTTAAAAATGTCATTTGGCTTTTTTTAATTAAGTCATTCACACGCGGCAGGTAACTTTTATGCCACGGTTTCTCCATCCCAAAGCGAAGCACACTGAAAACACGTTCTGCTGCTTTTCACTCGCGCTTTTTGCGGTCTCTCTAGATTATCTTCTCCTGCCCGACGACCCGAGGTGGCAAAGACGAAGAGCGGTCCGTGCGTGCGTGTGAAGGCGGAGAGACGTGAGGAGCCGCGGCTCCGCACCCCCGGCCGGTCCCTGAAACCTCCGGGCAGGGCGAGCGTCTGCGGGGCGCCCGCTGGACTCCTTCCAGCCTCCGTACCGGAACCCAGATGCAGATTCCATAGAAATAAAACCCCGCTGCCACCATTTCGCTGGGAGCGCGGTAGATCTCCTGGCTTCACCCCAGGCACAACAACCAGGGGGGCTGAAACCGACACACGGCGCGGCCCCCGGTTTTCCTCAGGGAAGGGCGGGGTGGCGGTGCAAAGACCCTACCTTCCTCACAGCCCGCCCCGGCTGGCTCGGCGCCCCTGGCACCCCGGCCCAGGTGCCACCCCGCCGCGGCAGAGCCCCTCA
>VXBL01002390.1:2182144-2229681 GCA_013400195.1 Aramus guarauna | reverse complement strand
TACAAACGCGTTCGCTCCTGAATCTTCAGCGGGGAGGACAAAGCGAGGGGCTTAGTGCCGCGTTCCTCCCAAAACGAAGTGTCTCCTTCAGGGAGGGAAGAGACAGAGTGACTGGGTCATTAGCGCTGGTGCGAGGCGTATGCGCTCTTTCTGCTCTCCTCGTGCTGTACAAAAATGGTTTGCTGCCATTTTATAAAGGCCCCAGATGCGGCTTTTGGAGGAGTTTCTGCACGGGAGATGCGGGCGTCTCTGAGCGCACCTTGCCGAGATGGGAGAGCCGGGTTCCTGCTGCCCCCCCCGCTCGCACCCCCAGCCAACAAATGGAGGGTCCATCTCCTCTCATCCCTCCCATCGCCTCGCCCGCTGGTGGAAGAGGCTCGCTGCCACAGCAGGTCTCGGCCGCGAGGCATACAAGCCGTAACAGATTTGCCTCTGTGCCTGTAATGGTGTGACTAGGGGCAGCCGGACTTTTGCACGTCATGGAAGACTGCTGGCTTGCCGGCACTGCCAGACCTTTGTGCTGCTCCCACCTGAACGGAGCATCCCCTTTCTTCAGTGCCTGAAGCAGGATGCCAGCCCGCAGCCCCTGCCCCAGTGTCCCTTGCCGTGCTTTCATGGCTAGAGCTGTGACACGGGACAGTGACGTGATACCATTGCAACTACCAACAGCTCATAGAGACAAGGAGTTTCCCTCTCTCCTGCTCTTCTCATCAACCACCCTGAGCTCCAGCTTTCCTTATTTTACTCAGTATCAGCACATACTCACAGTACCTTTGTTATACAAAACAGAAAGCAGAAAGAAAGAAAATGGTTTAGAGGAAGAATGAAAAACAGGGAACTGGGGACAGCCTGTATAAAATATGGGGCTGGTCTGAGAAACATCCCTTCAGAAAGGGTTTCTGAAATAAGGGGCTGTGTGCAGTGCATGTGGCCAACAAAAAAAAAAAAACAGCGCTGTGTGCAATTCCACCGGCGAAGCTCAGGCACTCTAATTGTGGTGTTCTCATCTGTATAAATGGCCAGGCTTGGTCTGGCTTTTAGCACAGCTAAACCCTGTGTCTCCCAAGACATCTCTCATTGCATTTCCGTGCAGCACTGGGTCCAATGCAACCTTGGCCTGACTGCGCTCCCGAAGTCCTAATTGTAACCTGAATGCTATTCAGACTCCAGGTTTTGCCTAACAAAGGCTCCCCGCTAAGTAAAGTGCCCTGTGGTCCCTGACTGCCCTTACCCCCAGGATATGGATACAGTACTGGCTAGGCCATCTGCCATGGCTGGTCTTACACTCCACTTTCCCTCTGTTCCCATCCACACGCACCATCTCTCTCCCACCTCCTCCTCCGTGTTCACGGCACAGCCGAGCTCCGCTCACTTTTTCCTTGTGGGTAGTGCTCCCCACGCAGTAACCTTCCCGCCTGCTGTGCAGAGCACCGCACAGAACCCGTCCTCCAAAGCCTGGCTCTTCCCACTCCGTTTGGCTGTCACCCACATAAGTTTTATTTAAAAAAAACAAAACAAAAAAAACCACCAAACACCACATGTTAACGTCTGTTAACATGACGAGCTGCAAAGGCCCCTGTGGAATTTAAAGAACCCACAACACTGTCTAATGGGGTTGATACAAGGCTACAAAGTGAAGGGGGCTGACCTACAAGGATTTATCTGGGAAACCAGTGTAGGTCGCTTTCTGTGGTGTTCTGCTATCATCGTTCATTTTGTCTGGTTTTTAAGGGGAGTCTCGGGTTTTTGAAGCCTTCAAAACACAATTGGTGAGAATTTCTAGACTGAGAGCTGCCTGAGTTTGCAGAGAGCCTGACGGTTTTGTCCACTCAATAGGATGCTAGCACGGAGACTGCTGTTGATCATTTTAATGTTGACATTGCCTGTCTCACCTCCCACGAAAGTGCAGATTTATCACACTGAACATCTGCTGGGGCTGCAAAGAGCGCCCGTTTCGACAGCACACGGTGTGTCACGAATGTCTACAAGGGAGCGTTGCTTCAAAAGTCCGTGAAACTACACTATATAAACTAGCTTGCTAAAACAAACCTTGGCTTAGATTTTATTCCCTTTGCCAGTTCAGTGATGTATTTATTTATATATAGAATGATAAAAAGCACCTTTCCAGAGCTCTGCTGTCTTTATGATTAATATAAACAGTTCATATTCCTACATTCTTGTATTCTTACTTCATTTTGACACCCTGACTCTGTAATCAATTTTAGCAACCTCAAGGGACTATTTGCAGAAGATAATTCTGAGTGATTGAGAATATAAACACCTAACTTGTTTATGCAGCATAGGTGGCGGAGAAGGAAATATTACTTAGGAGGGGGCAGAGCAGTGTGAGAAGGGTTGTGGCCGATGGTAATCCTCTTAAACTTAGATAAGTGTTTGCACTTTGGGATAGCTATCTTAATTCGGACTGCGTCACCTCATTTGTCATTGCGTGTTTATTATATTGGATATTCAGAATGCATGTCCTTCAGTTTGCTGAAATACCTCTTCAGGATGCGGTGTGCCCAGCCAGCAGGTCCCTGCTGTTTTCCTTCCATCTTCACATGGTCAAAAGAAAGCACAGGTTCCTCAGGCATGACCTACTTCTCTGAAGGGGACATCTCAACCTCCTTCAGCTGCTTAGCCTCCTCCCATTTTGCAGACTATACCACTAATCCACACTTCAGCTAACTCCTTACAGGCAGGTTATGATCACATATATGTTACCTGTAACGCGCGTCAAGCTATTGACATTCTTGCATTTTCCATCAGACGGGCGCAGTGACCTCATACCAAACCCAGTCGGTGCTCATCACACTCTTAATGCAACCCACAGCCCTTGTATCTGTCCCAGCAGAGTATTACCTGTGATTTCCAGAAGCGTGACGCTGGCCTTCTGTGGATTGCTGTAATCCACCGTGGTTGTTACCGTATAGAGAAATTCCTCACTACAGTACTTGACTGCGTGTGGGACAGGTGTTTCTTTTTCTTTTACTTTGCTCTGGTTTCCAGCCCCCATAAAGATATGCAGCTTCCCTGTTATTCAAAATTAACCCAGCAAAATCGGGAGCTTCTGCAAGTGAGATCGACCACAGACTGATGCTGGGCCCATGGTGCGTTTTGTTACCTGTTTTGTGCAGGGTCGGAGCCATTGATCTGAATGATCCCTTTTAATCTTCATTATTTAGACAAACAGAGAACTGCAGTTTGGTTTCCAGCACGCTTCAAAACCCGACAGCTGACTTGATCAAACTGAGCTGCTGTTTTCCCCTCAGGCTTTATCTACCACAGGTGAACAGAATTCATTCAATTTTCAGATAGTCTTTGCTTTGACATCCAAGTCATGACAATTGTGATGATATTCCCCCTCTTCTCAACATGCAAACCAATTATTTGTTCCTGCCTCGACGTTCTCAAGGCACCGTCGACTCTATATTATTGCCAGGAGTGTTGTCCTATAGCAGAAGTGCCAACTGCTGCTAATATGTTATGGTGAGATTAATACTTTCAGGGCACAAGAAGTGGATGTCTGGGATTCATTTCCCAGGCTGGTAGACAGAGATAAGTTAGTACAGATAATTTACTTCTTTTGTTCCAATTTTTTGTAGGCAGGCTGCCTTTTATTTTTTTTTTCCAAAAATGAAATTTGTGCCAACCAAGTTTTTCAAATATCTATGCCATTTTTGTAATTGCTTTCTTCTAGAAAAATACCAACTGTGGACATTTTTATCAATGCTTATGCCCCCTATTAAAAAAATGCTTAATTGCTTTGAAAATGTTTTAAATAAAATGTCACTTTTTTTTTTAAAGGCAGACAAACTTTTTCAATTTTAAATCTGGAAAATGAGAGCCGCTACGATAACTGCACTTTTTAACCCAGGTTCTGAAGTCATTCATACAGCTGATGGATGCTGTGACTCAAAGAAAAAAGGCAAAATCTGTAAAATCATAATTAATCTGAAGATTAGGGATAATATTAACCTCTGATACAATGCATTTCAAAAACTGCTTCTTCCAAATAACTCCAACAATCAAAGCTAAATGCTGTTTGGAGTTATACAAGTGGTAGCCCAACAGCAGTACAACACAGTGACGTCAGGAAACGTAAGAGCTTGTTTCCTGGCAACATGGAGGAAGCGTTCTCCAAAATATGACGGAAGCACCCTGGAGCATGCAGAGAACAGGCACCCTCGTCCGCCTCTCGTGTAGTCAGCCCTCTGCTCTGAGCATAACCTGATTCCAGGTTGTGCATTAAGCAAAGCAGTTTGTTCTCTTCTGGTATTCCAAACAGCGTCTTGCATGACTGCGTTTTTAATGTCAAGTGGCTGGGGAAAGTTCTGTGTTATTGTGCAAAGAAAGCATTAAATCTAAGAGCTATGATTTATATTATTAAGTCAGAGGATTGAAAATTACATCCCATGATGATCTGCTCAATGGTTCCTGGTAGCTGGTGAAAAGCTCGTGTAGTAATAACTCATATTTCTTATTTTTAGTTATTAAATCCCATTGCTTCCCCAACATTAATTTTCCGTGTAAGCAATAGCTATAGTTGCCAGAGGGATTTTATATAATTGCAGATGGTAGGAGACATAGTTGATAATTGCAGAAATGCAGAGGGAGATGTCCAGGAGATGATCTTCTATTAAGATGTGGCCGTTGCTATGGAATACTTTACTAACTGCTGTTCTGCATGACAGCACTATGATACACCATTTCAAATAAGAGGTTATTTTTAAAGCAGACCCATTTCTGCAAAAGCAAAATCAGATCACCTCTCTGAGGAAAATTAATTTTAAAAGCTCCTGTGCTGGACAACAGACATTATATAGAATATTGTTCATGAAGGAGTTGGGAGTATCCGAGTCCACCATAATATGAGGCAGCAATGAAATCAGGGGCTTTCATATCCATATCATGAGACAAACCCTACTCTTTAAATGAAACAAAACTTCTCTTGCAGATATGAAGATCACCAACTGTCATAGCAAACAAAATCTTACTAGAAGCTAATGTCCTCCCTTTAAACTGAACTTCAGAAATTCATTCTGATCAGACATACCATTTTTCTTCTGTTCATTTTCAAGTATGTTCTCTGTGCGGAGAGAGGGGTACAGAATGAAGATACGACGGTGCTGCATTCATCTTGTGATGGACACAGAAATGTGCCTGTGTGTCCATGTCAAAAGCAGTGCCAGGTGACGTGGTCACCCTGGGCTTCGCTGAGGGACCCGAAGAGCCCGGTAGCACTGGGAATGCGGTAGCTGCGGTGCTTTGTAAGGATGGTTTCAGTCTCCCTCTCTCTTTGGGAAATGTTATAAGGATAGGTTAAGAAAACAGTCATGAATTGTAAATTTAGTAAAGCTGGCTCCACAAGATTTGCCAAGTCACTACTGTCACTCTGTAACAGACTATCTTTAGCTCTTTGTGGAGCAGAAGTCTGAAGAAAAGCTGCATATGAGGACAATGGAAAAAATTTAATTGAGTAATAGAGATGAATGACAAGTTCTAGCGCATGCTTTGCTCATCCTAAAAATCATCATGTTGAGAAGCGTCTGCGCGATGAGTGGAGCACATGAAGTTTTTCCCATGGCATGGACAGATAAAAACTTTAAACCAAGGAGGAAACAGAGCAACGTCTCCCTCTGCGGGAGTCACCCGCATTGCACCCCTGGGCTCCTGGCAGCTGCAGTCTCCTGGCTGCCCAGGCTGGTGGGCCAAACCTCGTCAGCCGCTCCTGCTAATTCCAGGTAGGCTGTGTGGGCTGACAGTGAGCAGATGGCTGAGGCTGTGAACCGTAACTAATTATTTCTAACTAAAGTCTTGGTTTCTTGACAGCTACTCAGAACTTGGGCTTTTAAAGAGTTTACACATGTTAATGAGAAACCCAGTTTCCGCAGCAGGCTTTGCGACGTGATTGTGCTTACACGCGCTGCTTTTGATGGGGTGACCAGCGTGCAAGGAACTGTATGTCACCAGGGGAACAGGTCCATCCTTCTGTGCTTTGACAGTCCAAGCCTTCTGCACCATCTCTGGAAGAAGAAACAACCACATCGTTTTACCAGTTACAGAGGGAGGAAAACATCACTATGCTGAACCCAAGCAAAAGTTTAGAGATGTGGGACAGACATTTTTTCTGTCATCTTCAGATTATGGCACTAGACACAATGAGAATAAGCAGGTGCCTGTAACATAAAAATACTTTTTTTTTTTTTTTTTTTTTGTGTGGAAAAAAATATTCCTTACTGTTTTATTTACATAAAGCCCTACAATTCATTTTGGGATATGTTATTTCCTTCTACTTGCTTCTTGCTAATTCATCTGATGACATTTTTGTCCATTAAAAAAGGCTTACGGGAAGCACTGGGATGAATATCAAGGCAAAATCTGCCAGGATATTTGTTTGGAACTGCTTAGAGGGTCATTCTGAAGCTTGTGGATCAACCAGGCAAGCAGAATTAGTCTCAAGTGTCAGTTGACCTGTCCCACAAATTGAACTATGGAAAGTAAAGCGTTCTCTGGGTGATAGTTGTGGTGAATACTTTCCAGACAACTCGTGCAATAGAAATACAGTCACATAAACTGTTTATTGGATAATAAATGAATAAGAAATATGAATATGAAACAAAATGAAAATCTAAATCTTTCTATGTTCTATTCTGAGAAGAAAATAGGCGGTATTTGGTGACTTCCTGAGTGTACTGATTATTGTGAATAACCCCTATAGCTTGGGAATATGCCTCTTAAATTAATTTTTGATTTCCCTATATGCTGTGCACTGAATTCTCAGAGGTTTCTGTCTCATTAGTATCGTCACATTTTTCTAAGGTCTGGCCAGTTTTGAGAAAATAAGAGATGTGTAGTTTATTGCTAAATTGCCCCGATCGCACATGGAAGCATTTACTAGTGCACAGCATTTCTCCTGAATGTACCTCATATTCTTAAACTGCTCTGTGGATTGTTTTTCCACTGAAGTTGCTTTTTAGGTACTAAAATAAAGAAAACAATATCCAAATTTTCTTTCAACATATGATTTTGTAAGAACATAGGCGTGCAGGAATCCCAGCAGAAGTAAATGTCAACTCTCTGCACCAGTCCCATTACCCTCGTTACCATGCGTGTGCATCGTGTTCTGCACGTGTATGTGCAATTAGTGCTGTTACACAATTACCTGAAATATATCTCTGGAAACTGGATTTGGCAAACAAAGCAACATCTGGTCGCTCAAACCACTCCCTCAAGCCTTCTTTGTAAAATATATTCCCTTTTTTTGGGAACTGAGAGGACATTTGTTGCTTCTCTTAGACCCAGTTGTGTTTCATGGTATTTCTGGGCTGTTGTGGCCAGCGTTTTCAAATGTGATTAGTGATTTTGCCAATCAGATCTATTAGACTTGTATCTATTAAACAGAGCTATAGAGATCATTAATCACTTTAGAAAGTCTTGCCTAGTATTTTTCTTAATGGGATGTATCATGAGATCTTTCTTAAGCCCCCTTACCACTGAAAGGGGAGCATCCTTAAGCACCTTTACCATCTGTACATCAAGACATGATGCCATTAAGGAGCTCAGCCAGCAGGTGGAGTTTAAATTGCATTTAAACAGCAGAGCTTTAGACCCTGATTAACGCTTAGCTGGATCTGTGCTACTGGAAATGCCTCTTACTGCCAGTTCTGGAAGAGCGTTGGGTCGTTAAAGCTTCCGTCGGCTGTCAGACTATTTATAAGTAGGCCACATCGCTAGTGCAGAGATGGCACGTACAGTTTATTAACTTGCTTGTGTTGACTTTGGAGTAATGTGGAGGAGTGCTAAATAATTGTCACTATGTGAAAATTAATAAAAAAAAAGTCAGCTGTCAATTTTATATATACCTGAACAGAGAAGAAGGGAGAAGGAGCACTCAGATGAACTGAATTCCCAATTGAAGCTTTTTTTCTGTTTTGCCTTGATGGCAAAAAATAGGATTAGGTTAGAATTAGGGTAGGATATGATGGCAATACTTCACGAGAAGCTGCATTAACCACTGCAAGAAACGAGAGGGTCAAGAAATATCTGACAAAAATCATAATGCTGCATTGGTAACAATGGGAGGTAGATGAGAGAAGGGTTTATTGCATCTGTCACTAAGCTTTATTGTGAATCTAGTCCTGAACAACAGCCAAAGCGAGAGAAACGAGAGCTGGCCGACCCTTCTGGGCAGGATATGGCTATGGCTGGCATCTGCCCGGGAGCGAAGCCAGACTCCAAGGCTTATACCTCCAGCTCAGAAATGAACTGTGTGGTCTGGCACCGCTTTATCTTACACTATGTGTTCTGGCTTAAGGTTAAAGACAAGACCTGATTTATAAATGCTGCTATGATAAGCTATTCTGTTCTGGAGGCAGTTTCTGCTGTTACCCAGAAATCAGTGTGAGAAGCGTGTAAGACTATGAAGAAAAACAATGATGGGATTTGCTTTGGCTAATAGAGACGTAAGCAGAACTGGCATCCAGGGAAGTCCTTATGGCGCAGTTTTCTGGGGGGGAGAGAAAAATAAAACGTTACACCGTGCTGTGGTGATTTGAAGGGTGAAATTTTGCACCTTCCTGACAGGAATGGCTTGCAGAATCTCATGGAGATGGAGTCTACAAAATCTAAAGGCATGCTGGACACAAAAACAGGCAGGAGCATGCAAACAGAAATGGAAAAGCAAACCAGAGAGGCAGATCGGGGCCTGCCAGGTTACCCTGACTTCCTCCGAGCTACGCAGGAGAAGAAAGGGAATTGGCAGCCATTGAAAGCACATGGTGATACAACCCAACTGCAGAGACAATGCGAATTACAGGCGAAACACTGAAGAAAAATATATAGGCTGAAATTTCAGTTATAGAGGCTACAGAAAAACTATTGCTTTAATCTAAACCAGTTGCGTTCCTGAACCGGTGACGCTAAGCCTGTGACAAAGGACTCGAAGCAGAGGTGCAAAGCTCCATAAAAAACATGTTCAAAGCAGGTGATGACACAGGCTGCAGAAAAACTGCTGGAAAATGCCCGGGCGTTTGGAGGAATTGAAATGTCTTTCAGGTCCTTGCACCTGCAAACGTGCTCGTATACTCCAATCGGCCAGGCACCTGCTCAGCAGAACGCCTTAGAAGAGAGAAGGAAGGAACAGGAGCTATAAAACGAGCATCCCAGCACCCGTAAGGGCTGCAGCAGGTAGGGAGCAGATGGACATACTGCGTTAGACCCAAGTAACATTAAACAAAGCAAGAATTTAATACCAAATACCCTCCCTCAGTTCTGTGAATACATTCCACCTGGCAAAAAGCAGAATTTGCTCCATACCAAGTGCCAAAATAAGGGAAGTTGGCAACTGGTGCTGGAGAAGGAGAGCCGCCGTGGCCACGGAGGCTGTCATAAATAACGCCGTGAAGCGTTTCAGGAGGCAGGCCATCCCTGCTGGGTGGTCTCAGACAGCGAGCCCCGGCTTATTCCCGCTGTCTCGCTGGCTGCAAAAGTTAACAGTATTTTGCTTGCCACCTTAGAAAACCTCAGTAATCTAAAGGCCTGGATGATGTGCTTTCTGCCATAGCAGACGATTGGCGTTGCTGATCTAAGGGTCTGTTCCAGTCCTGGGTCTAGTGTTTCAGTTTCACATCATCACGCTCTCGTAGCTCGCCAGGAGGCAACGCCGCTGAATCAGCAGCTCACTCCAAGAAGACTTCTTAAAGAAAGCTACAAAAAGCAAAGAAAATATATGGCGTTTCACTCTTGAAATGATACACTATAAAATGCTTTTCCAGTCTCCCGGTGCAATGCTTCATGCCTGATGTCAGCATACTTGTGTACTTTGGTGCTTACAGTCCCGACATTATTATACCTGCCAGTAGGGAAGGGAGTTGCAGACATAAAGGAAGAGGAATGTGCAAAGGATGAAGGCTGCAACTACTGGCAAGCTATAAACCTCCCTAAACTATAAGTGGGAAGTTCTGCCAAGATGGGGTTATTTCTTTTTTCTTTTTTTTCTTTTTTAATTAAATAAACTTTTCTCATATTATTCGGCTTCTTGAAATCTAGCTGCCAATGTATGGGGTATGAGGTCAATGGGATGCACCTGAAGTCAGATGGGATCCCACCAGTAATGCGATGCTTGGATTCCCAGATATTAACTGCAATATTTCCAGCACACTGATTTTTATTTCAGACATCAAAAGAAATGAACAGGCATTAAAAAAAGAGAAGAGGGCAGGAATTCAAAGTCAAGGATGGTGATTTGCTATATAAAATTAAAGAAAGGATGGTGAGGTAACACATGATTTTACCTTCTGAGTTGCATCTGAACCTCAGTCAATCAATTCTGACACGAACTCCGGTTTTACTCGGGTTTGCTGTATATTCTGGGATCTTGTCCTTCGCTGCCAACTGCTGGGAGAGAATTTACTATTACAGTATCGCAAAACTGGCTCTATTGTAATGTTTTTCAGTGAGGCTCAAACTAAGTTGGGGGATTTTACGTTTGTCAGGGGTGAGGAGCGTTTGGACAGTCACCCTGGGACTGTCACCGAGACTGCTACAAGCGGCCAGCGGCATTTTATACGTGTGCCGAAAAAATGGCAAATTGCACTGAGGCTGGGGAGAGCAAGCCTTCACTTCATTAGTCAGTAAATTACAACAGATGGTTTTAAAATTACTTCATCGGCAGTGACTTTTTGTTTTCTGCAGAGATCCGTGCCATCACCTCAATCTGAAGACAAAGCAGACAGAGGGTTTTTTATTATTATCACATCTTTGCCCACTTCTACCAGTCAGAGCGAGTGAGGAGGGAGGAATATAAGATGGGAACTGGCCGTGGGAGAGGATTACAGAAGATCATCACCTTTGGTTTCTAGGAAACTCGTGGGTTTTTGTTAAAGGACCCCTGTTTCTGTGGCAGGAGCTCCTGCTCCTGTATCACGTAGCTGTAAGCGTGCGGGAAACCTATGGTAGCTCGTTGCCAAGGGCTATTGCTTTTTTTAGGTTATTCTCCTCAACGTGTGTTTGTGAAATAAATGTTCACCTCCTGCTGCAAAGAGCAGTGTTTGTTACTGTGGCTGCGGCGTGCGTGCGTGCTGTTCCTCTGCAGATGGCTGTGCTGTAGTTGCCGTGATACAAATGCAGCTCTACTTTGTAATGCTCCTTTCTTTAAATCCGGGAAATAGCTCAAGGGCCACGAAAAGCTGTTGTTCAAAAGGCAAGGGGGACAGCCCCCCCCCCCCTCAATTTTTCTGTCTGTCTGTGTTAAGGACTGAAGTTAAAACGAGGAGGTTGTGATCAGTTGGCAATGTGTGAGAATTGCCATTGACTGTTTAGAAGAGGGGATTATAGCGTGAGGAGCAAATGGATATAACATCGCAGCTGGAGTGAGCAGGCGTAAGCTATTGAGGCTGCAAGAGGATTCGTCGGAAGAGAGTTTGCTGATTTTATGGAATAAAGACATTCTGTCGGATAGACATCCTGAAGATGTGTATTTTCTCATTAGGCAGTACTTGCTGTGTATTGCATGAGGTATTTATTATTTTGCTTTCTATTATTATTTGTCAGTGCTCTGGATTGTGTAAAACATGCTGTAGTACCACATTCTCCCTGGCTCCTGGACTCCCGTTATCCAGACAGCATTGGCTGGGCTACGTCTGTTCCTCCGGAAGGTATCCAGGAGACATGGTACTGTATTAAAACACTTACACGTACAACCTCAATGACCGCATTTTGCTTATCAAACGAGCTAACAGCTATAAAAGCAGAGTTAATGTAATTAAACAAAAATTCAGTATTAGAATAATATAAAAACTTGCAGGGAACGTAGCAGAATGTGAAGACAGCCGCTGCACGGGGCGGTGATGTAGTGTGATTGTGTCTAGGATTTAGTCTGTACTTTCAAGAAGAAATAAATCCTGAACGTAGCTGCAGAGCTGCCAGGGAAATGGGAATGAAGGGATGCTGGAATGGTTTCCGCAGGGTCTGGCAATAAATAGTAAGAGGGTTAGAGGAATCATGAATAAGTCCAATATTTTACTGCAAGTTTAAGTGTGCAGGAGGGGGAGAGTGGCACCACAGAAGGTCACGTCCCATGCACAGCCAGCGTGACAGGAGGTCTCTGGTTTGCTCAAGAGCTTAAAACAGTCGAATCCCGCTCAGCTCTTTCTCTTTTTCTGCATGAGCACCAAATCCGGAGAGGCCTCACTGCAGGAGGTTTCGAGTTTCATCCGTTTCATACTCTGGTTGATGCCCATATATGAAAATTATTAGGAATATGAGCTGATGCTGTCCACATCCAGCTGGTGAGTAACAGAGGTGGGATTTTTATTTTCTATCAGCCTTTCCTCATGAGCCAACTTAATTCCAGCCTGTGCAATTAATGTTTGCATCAAAGAGGTTCAGATACGAGATGGAGCTTGTGCCTTTGGCATCCCAGAGACACTCATTGTGGTTTAGGCAGCTGATAGCAGGATAATACGTGTGGAGCGAAGATTTTCATATAGGTGTCAGGAAAATACAGGGACAAACTGCTTGGTTAAAGAAGGAGATTTAATCCTGGTCTTCTCTTTGTAAACCTCTCAGCAGCGCTGCCATTCAGAATGATAGTCTAAAGCAAGTCTTTCTCTGGTGCCAAGAAGGAAACCGAACTGCATTATCCTACTGAGAGAGTCATCTCCTTTGTGAATCTGTGAAGACATGTTGCAGTTCCACCCTTCGGGAAGCAATGGTTTCAAGACACAACTTTTTTTTTCACTGTGGGTTGATGGCCTTGCCACACATGATTGTGTTTTTCCACTTTGGACTCAAGAAGGCTAAAGTAAACCAAAATAAATCTAGAGAACAATGACATTGTTTTTCCTTTTTAGTTTGGTTTTTTTTTTGGCTCATTCCTTCCTAGAAGCATTTATCGTTTCCATAGAAAAAGCAAGCTGTAGCAGAGAGCTAGCATTGCTTCAACTTCAATTAGAGGCCTTTTTGTGGCAAGCCTGTACCGCCGTGCCGAGCACTCGTACGCAGCAGTTAGCTGCCTCTGAATGGCATTTGAGTGTTAGCAGAAGAGTTACTTTAGGATATATTTCTTCAAATCAAATCTAACCCCCCAAAGAGTAAAAACCTTAAACCCAAAACCTGCCAAGGTTTACAATAAATAATGGAAGCAACTGAAAAGCAAAGCAGAACAACATGAATTTACATGTCTGTAAATTAATGCTCGGGAAACCCGATGACTGGCCACATGTGCTGTCCAAGAGTGGATCTCTGCAGTTTAACTCCAAATTTTGAACACATCAAAGTCTAAAGCTGTTGTACAAATGGCAACAGAAACAACCGACTTTGGTGTGGTCTCATTTTCAGGCTGACAGCAAAGACAATAAACAGTGAAGAGTAAAGGATGATTTGTCTTTGATTAATTGAATCTGGCTTCAAAAATATAAGCAAGCAACTACACTAATTGGAAATATATGGCACTGAGTAGTCATTGGGTAAATTGGTAGAGCTTCACCGAAATGATGCTGCTACATCCTTTGATGCCAGAAGACAACGTACTCATGGCATTTTACCTGGGTGACACTTTGAAGGTTGCAAGGAGATGTTCTATACTCAATATGGTGCAGACTGCATCTACTCCTATCTTCACTTCCCATGCACGACCTGCAAACGCTGCAGATTCGGTCCCTGCTCGGTCACGGCTGTGAGTCCATCACGGTGGTGTGGCGGCACTGGCAGTGCTGTACATCAGCTAGTAGGCATAGGTTCTGTAAGAAGAAAATTACAGCTGTGATTTTTACTATCGCTTTACCACAACCTCTTTTCCTATGATTCATATTGCCTTAAGAGATTAGTTTTCTTTACCATTTAACCTTTCTCAATATTGCTGCCTGAACCGAATTTATGTCTAGGATAAAGCAATGTCCTCTTTTTATTGAATCCAGGTACTTTTCATAATGAAACTAAGGTCATGTGATCTTTGATTGTGGTACTTTGAATTCTTTATTGAAAATGTATATTATGTATTTTTACGACATTAATTAAATGTCTCAAAATAAATGACAACATAAAAAATAATTAATGTCTCTGTTTGGCTCATTATCTCTTTGGATTTGATTTGTGTTCAGAGAGTGGAAACTCATCTGACCCATATAGATTTAGATATTTGGGAGCACCGCCTCATGGCAAAATTTAGGACTGAAGAGAGAGGGCTCATTTCATGAGTATGGTACGGTATTTTTTTATTTGCTTGCAAGTTCCTTGGGTAAATTGCGTTCTCATCTATACAGGATGTTATTCCACCTTCATCACCAGAGAGTATCTGAGTGCCTTCCAGCTAAGCATTATGTGATCCAGCTAACATCTGCCATGCTCATTCTCTCTTTCATCCTTACCCAAGCGTGTGCATGTTTTGTTGTTGGTTTTAGATCTACATGCTGCCATGTGTCAGTGCTACAGAAAGTCATATGTGCATCAAACACTCGTCTAAATAACTTGCATATTGATCCTGCAAGACCCCTCTGGTTTATGGCCTGAGATTCAGAAAACTGAAATGGGGGTATGAAGCTATTATAATCTTGCAAGACAGAAATAATTATAAAATCCATCAGGATTTCATTATCTTTATGTATATTTTTATATTATTCCAGCATCTTGGAGATCTTTAACTATGAATTAGACCATTTGTACTAGAAGTTGTACAGTCTGTACTTTCAAATCATTTACAATCTAATTATAAGACAACAGATCTTGTCTTTTGATACATTAAACCATCCTATTATAGCAAAAGGATGCGCTTGCCCATTAAATCTCATAAAGAATGTCAGCAGAACTAGATTTCTGTTCAGTCTTACAAGTAATTCATATATGGCTTTTATTAGTAGCATTGTTTTTATTATTCAAAATAAATAAGTGCTGTACAAACACACAGAACTATACCCAAAAGGTGTTTAAAAACTCTTTCTGGTGCACAGCAGGGAGTTCAGGTGCTGTTCAGATTCCACCTCAAGCCCTGCTTAGGGCTTCGTGAAAGAAACCATCTGATGAGGTATTTGCAGTGGAATATGGAAGCGCTTGAAAGACAAGTCCAGTGTTAGAGGACGATTGACATTTATTGACTTCCTGCACCATCTAGTGGGGATTAAAATTAATTGCTCTCATTTTGTGAAGACTCTAAGCTGTTCAGGATGACCATGGCTTCCTCTCCTGGGCACTGAGAAGAGCACTGGAGGACGCGGTTCTCATCATCCTCTGCACCACGGGACCAGGCTTTGTTGAGATCATCGGTGCCACCCAAGACAGCCTAGAATTGTACTGGAGCACGTTGCATCCAGCTATACATAGGAGTCAACCCACTTGAACTAAGGCCAAGAGGACCATTGGGAAGGGCAGACCTCAAGGAGCAGTGCTGGTGTGTCATTGAGCTGTGGGCGTATGCAAGACCTTGGAGTCAGGCAGGTCTCCTGCCCACAGCAAGCAGAGAGCACAATGAAGACCTAGAGAAAATAGCTGCAAACTGTTGTGAGAGGCTCACATCGTGCTTGGGGCGTTGGGATGAATTTCAAGAGGTCCAAGTGTGATTCCTCCCTCTCTCTCATGACCTGGTTGGAGTTACAGCTCTGAGGCTGTTCTGAGTGACTAGGACTTAGGAGAAACACTTTTCATCAAACATTAAGTTTTTCAGGGTGCTCAGGAAACCACAGACGAGGAGCCAAGATCTGATCTTGCAGGTGGAAGCAAAAATCACTGCTGTAACCTTAATATAAGGCGTTTTCTTGAACCTGATTTGCTTAATTATCAGTGAACAGGATGACATTAGGTGATTACACTCCTAATTTTCTGTTCAGGAAACAGCAGCCAGCTTTTTTCTGTTGCTGGGCAACACAGATATGCTTTGAAATTTGGTTAAAGTAGTGAGTGATAAACATTTTTAAATAGACATGAGATCACTACAGAGGCAATCCTAATTGCTATAAACAGCCAGGAGGCTGGAAAAATCCCACCTACAGAATAGAGTTTATGAATTAAAAAATTGCCCAGGCAAACTGAGAGAGAGGAATATACAAAAAAGCTTGAAGAAGGGGAGAGAGATCTCCTCCCCTGAGAAACAGCGCTAATTATTTTCATATGATTGTGTTTGTTATTTCTGGTGCAGTCCTTGTTCAGTCAACCCATTACCCTTCCCTTCTTGGAGTCTGTTTGTTGGGCATGGTCATCCATGTATATGTGCATCATTATAGCAGTAATGAAAAGCACACTCTGCTTGGGAAATCGGCATGTCATAGGCTGGAAATTGGTCTGTGGAAAATGTTCTTTGCTGCAGATGTGCTCCCCTTCAAGACCAGGGCTTATCTTGACCTGTCATTTTGACAGGTTTTGGTCCAAGTAACGGGGACCAAGTGGATTTGAAATACTGCCCTTGTAGTTTGACAGATCTTTGTTTGGCTTCACTTGAACAAGGTTCCAAGGAGTAAGTTGACCCGTGAGGAGCTGGGCCCTACAGAGGCATCTGCTCGAGGTCTTCCTCCTCCTTCAGAAGGTCCCAGCAGTTCGTACGTACTGAACTGATGTAATGGCTGAACTGATGTAATGACATGTAAAGACATTGACTCGGGGAGCCTTTCCTGGCTGTGGTCAGCTTTGTAGCATGACCAAAATCGGAAAGGATAAAGACCTGAACATGGTGTCTGCTTTGTTTTCTCCTTGTGAGTGCAGGATTCCAGTTTTCCAACATGAATTTCACGCTGGCAGAACATCGTTCAGTCGTTGCCATAACATCTCATGCTGATTCCTAGTTTGCGGTGGCAGAATTTCCTGCGTCTTTCTGTAGGTTTGGATTTTTTCCTCTCTACTTTTGGTTTGACACTGCCTATCACTGCGGGCACTGTGCTTTGTTGCTGTAGCTCAGGGTTTGGAATGATCTGAATTACCTTACGCTGGTCTTGATGTGAGAGGCAACTGGTATGTAAAGTTTGTTACCAAACCACTGAAGATAGATGTTCCAGCTGTCACACTGTTGCTCTTCAAACACAAACAATGTGTTTTCAAATAGTATTTTCTTTAAAAAGCTCACATTGCAATGTGTCAGAGCAAATCTCTTCCTTAAAGATGCTATTGCATTCACACTGATAACCACAACATTTGTTAGCTCAAAATAATTATAAAGCTGATCGAGAAAATCCTCTTTCTCTCCTCCCGCAGAAGGCAAAGGGCCTCCCACCGCAGCAGCGTGCTGTTAGGTTTCTTGGTTGGGACGCTGGGGCTGCACTGCGTGTTGTTGAAATGCCTGTCTCATGGGTCCTACCACCGCCTTCGCTGGGGAGGTCTCACTCGTTTGGTACTGACAGCTGTCTGTTAACGCGGCCCAGAAAGCCCTTGTCCCCTGCCTGGCGAGGACAGCCAGCTTCCCGGTCTTCACAGGCTTCGAGTGTGTTAGGAAGCTGCCTAGCAAAGCATCTTCTTAGGATAAAGAATCTAGTTTTCATAGGCATTTGTGAATATTCATGTTTAGATTTACTGAGAAGAAAAAAGGAATGTCAGCCATTTGGGGTGAATCTTCTATTGAATTCACTTTTTTTTTTCCCTCTTCAGCTTTTTTTTCTGGTAAATTTTGCCAAAACATCCTTTAATTGTGTGTGTTACTTCAACAGATCTGGCAGAATTGCAAACAGAAATGACTGCAGATGCCATGCTGAGCATGTAAAAATGGAAAATCCATTAATATCCCTCTTTAAAATCTGGCTTTAAAGGCTTGTTTTACTTTTATTTATTTAATTAATTAATCCAGGTGATGAGAGGCTGAAAGTGCTGGTTTGAAATGTCCCTGCTTGCCTTTCTCCAGACAGCTCAGCCCTAATCGCCTTTTCTAATTCATGTCTGAGCTTCTTTGAGGAATAATGTCACACAGTTTGCGCCAAACTCTCAGATATTTTTGCTGCTAAGACCATTGACCAGAAGGAGACGTGACAAAGCTCATCTCTAGGTGCAATCCCAGTAAGCACTCGAACCACTTGCTAACCCAAAAATAAATAAAAATAAAAGATCCCAACCTTGCCCTGTTTATACTTTGTGTTTGAATTTGGGAGATTTCTTGGCATTTTTGTTGTTCATTGCTTTCCCCAGTAAGATTGTCTGTGCAGCATTAATGTATCGGTCCAACTAATACCTACAGACTTTGCCTTCTTTGCTTCTCATTTTGATTCTGATCACAAACACAGAAAAAAGCCGTTCTGGAACTTAGATGGGCGTTAATAACTAATGGGACCCCAACAAATCGCCTGAAATACAAAGGTGGGTCAGATGAATGGTTCGTATAAAAGTAACTCCCGGTGAACCATCAGGTGGGAATTAAAATTTAATTTAGAATGTACTATCACTGCTGCGGTGGTGGTGGTGGTGATTTACTTGATTGACTGCTGGTTTCTTTCACCTTTGCAAGCCTTAGGTTTTTACTATCTGAGGAAATTAAGGCTGAATTGCAGCAGGAAATTCCTTGTACCCAGGTGTTTCTGGTTATCCGACGAATAACTTGGCTGGTGGGGAAGCGAGGATTAGGATGGGATGGTTTGGAATCTCAATGATTCTCATTGCTTAGTACCACACATTGACATTCTGGCGGCCGCTGTATTTGTTCTCAGCGAAGGATGGGAAAATCCTACTGAGCTGAGTAACAGGTCCAGCAAGCGGCGATAATTTCATTGTTCTTTTTCAATAGTTAGGGTGAAAAGCTGGTTTTATTAGGTTGTCCTGATTTAATGGACTGAATTTAAAAAACACTATTGAATTCTTTTGGGTCACGATTTGAGGTGCCTTAATAACGCAGCTGCGTACTCTACTGCTCCTGTTCTCCAGCATGACTTGTGCTAATTTTCCTTCCCGGATGAAAACATGAAGGGCCCAACCTCAGTTCCACTGACTTGCTGGGAGATGGATCAGGCTGGAAAGCCTCCAAATGGCTGACCTGCTCTTTTGTGAACAAACGCAATCAAAATCAGCGTTAATTCAGTGACTGATGACCTTATGCTGGACCTAGGTGGTGGTGGTAGACTTCATAATTTAACTACGTAGGTGAACAGAGAAAAAAATACACATGGAGGAAAATAGTGCTTTCTGACCTTAAAATTCATGATCCAATGCACATGGCTTGCAGTGGCGTGTCATCTTGGATAGCATGGAAGATACACACTAACTTCCCTTCCCTGCAAGCTGCTCCAGTGCCATGGCAATGTGATGGATCTGGTCCGTTAGCTGGTCCCATGGCTGCTGTGACCTCTGGGTGCCCGTGCTCTGCATGGCCCATTCCTGGGGTACGCAAAAGTTACCCAAACACAGGCTTTGCCTTCTGCCCTGGGCTCCAGAGCCCTCCGAATTATGAGACCTTGGTCAAGAGATCCCTCAGCAAGAGCAGCAGAGTCAGGAATAAACCTTCTAGAGCCTCGATGCACTTCTCAAAACATAAATTATGCTCCATTCCCACTTCAACTGCTCATGAGAAATAAAGGGATTAAAAGAGACAGAAATGTCCTTTCCTTTGCCCAAAGCTGAGGAAACTGTATTTCATTTACTGCAGTGAAGCTGAACAGTTGAATCAGCGAGACTGCGGTGGATGTGCAGGCTGGCAGCCTGGCTTGTAAAAGAAACAGAGAGAGCAAGCGAGAGAATTATTTTCCCAACCCTTCAAAGCTCAAATTCCTGCAGACCCCTGGGCTTGGTTGCATTGTCAAAGCTAAGTGGATGGAAACAGGATCATTTCCCTTAAGCAGTCATTAAGGAAAACGACTTCAGATTATTCAGGGTTTCAGGTACTGCTACAGCAGCCTAATGGAGTGATAACCGGTTACATCTTCCTGGACTGAACTAGCAGACACAACCCGAGTTTTGTAAAACACCAGAGGTATCAGCTCTCTTCCCCAGTGCCACAAACTGCAAACGAAATAGCCCCAGAATAGAGTAAGGCTGTGCAAACCGCCTTTGGTGCCAAATGGAAATGTAATTTGCAGGCATGTGTCAGCAGAGAAAGTCCTTTCCTACAGGAGAAGAAATTCAAGCAGCCACATGGAAATACTTTAATTTCAGCATTAACCATCAGAGGAGATGGCTGTTGCAGATCATGGGAGCCAGGTAATTTAGTTCTGAACTTTAAATATGTGCAACGCCAAGAAATATTAGGGGATGTGGAATGCTTAATGCAGCCCTGCACCATCAGCGCTGCAGAGTCAGGAGGGGAAGCGGAGCAAAGCTTTTGCTGAGCTGATTGATACCTTCATTGGAGCCACAACACAATATTCAAACTGAGAGCTGGCTTCAAAAAACCTGCCCTTCTGCTGTTTACCTCTCAGTCCTGCGATATAAAACCAGCCTGGAGGTTGGCACCTTCTCCGGGGTGTGATTTGGACAGTCGGCAGCCTGTGCCTGCGCGGGGGTGAAGGATGGTGCTGATGCAGGTACCTGTGTCCCCTTCCAGCCTTCAGCCCTCCCTCACTCCAACGTCCCTCCCCCCAGACCTGTGAATCCAAACAGCTCCAGGGTAGGTGGATTTTTCCACCCCGTTCCAGGTCTAATTTCTCTTTCAAACTAGTACCGTATATCTTTCCCCACCTCCCACTTGTCACTTTATGGCTTGCTGGATCTGTTTCCTTTAATGCTTGAAAATATACAGTTAAAATCACCTTAAAATTTACTAATATGCCTTTTTATTTGAAAGGCTTATTTCCCTGAAAGGCTTTCCCAGTCTTATATGAGGGCACGCTCTCTAATATTAAACATTTTTTTTTTTAAAAATGGGTGCACATCTGTTTGATATTTAACTCGAAACAAATGGTGAGAGTGGAGAACATGAGCAAAATTACGCTTTAGATAGCTATAAAAGGTCATTTTTGCTTTAAACTACAAAGGATGAATAGGGGCATATGACACACATAATAAAGGCAGAGATAGGTTTAAAATGCCCTCAGGCTACACTGAGGTCAGCTGCTAGCTTACAAGAAAAGCCACATTTTGCCTTCCTTTTTTTTGCCACCCAAAAGTGTGGAGTAGCAAGCTGGGATCTGTGTGCGAGGAAGGTCACTCAGTCTCTGCTTTAAAACCCATCACATTTTTCTCTATTGTTTTCCTAAGGGAAACTGAACACATAAACCTAATAATTGAATAATTGGTCCAAAACTAACCCCCCCTTTCTTCCTAGCTGAAAATTGGAGAAGGGTTTGTCTCATCTTGCTGAAGAAGCCGTTGCTTGTTCTTTGCCATATGACGGAGACATTTCTCACTACCAAACATCTCTGATGATCTGCAAAAAATATGTGTGCTCCTTCCTGGCGCGGACAGGAGCGTTTCTGGTGGAGATGCCGAAAACAAGCAAAACTTGGTCTGCCCTACAGTGGTGCCAGCGCTGCAGTGCTGGGCTGAAAAACTGGGCTTGGCTTCTGGTTGCGGATTTATCCCGAGCTGGGCTTTCTGCGCAAGGCTTGATTTGAAAACCGCCAAGTACTCCTTGTGAATTTTGAAGGGGAAATGAAGTGGGAAATGGGCCATTTCTCATTTAGAGCTGGCACGGGACCAAGCCAATGGGAGCAGATGATATTTCCAATAAAACCCTCCTGAAAGGCAAAGGAGTGTAGAGACAAGATGCTGGTTGTAATCTGCCTCCAGCCATCTGCTCCAGAAGCACTGGAAATGCAGGGCAGGGTATGACTAGCACCTTGTCGATAAAAGCGAGATGGAAACATCGGCTCGAATTTGGTCATCAGGTGGCTTTTGCATCTGCCAGAACATCTTTTCTGCTATTAGAGAAAGATTAGTGAAGAAATATGGAACAAGAAGGTCAAAACCTTACATGGAGCTCCGTCTCTCTAAGGTTTATATGAAGCCTTGTACTCAGTTCTGTGCTGAAGGAGCAAAATTTGACTCCTACTGTTTCTTTGCAAAGTAATGCAACTTTTCAGTTGATTTTCCCCTTCTTCCCCCCAAAACACAAGTAGGTCCTTTTTCCTGGCAGGAGCTGTTCAAATCCTGTTGGCAAATCATGGGGTATTTCTAAATTTTAGACATGAGATATGCATGCACATTTAAAACATTTGAGGCAGAAACTCGGTCTATTTTCTGAGTATTCCTGAGCTTTGTAGTCCAATCTGCAAACACTAGAAAGCAAATTGTCCATAGCTCCATCCCATAACACGTAGGTTATTAATGGGAACCAGGTATCCTCCTTCAAAGGAACAGGAACATCAAGAATTGTATCTGTTTCTCATGTTCTAGAAAGCATTTCACAGTTTTAATGACTATTCAAAGGGGGGAAAAAGCTGGACAATAAATTCAGGAGCTAGCTCGGTTAGAGAGACGTACAAACACATCCTCTGGCTGAAATACCTCTTATTAAAGCCTGATACACCGCGCTTTATCGTACCCGGCACAAGAGCTCTCAGCTGCCAACACGAGGGCACGCTGGCAAACAGCCGCCCCAGCTGCCGTGGCTACAGTGCCATTGTAAACTTTATTTTTTATGCTCAGCGTGTATTGAGAGCGATCCCTTTGTTCCATATGGCTTCCATATAGTGACACTGCATCCTGTGTAGGAGAGGTCAAGGAGTGGATTATCAGCAAGTGTTTCAAGTCAAGAATGAAGGGAGCTGGCAGGGCAAAGCTGCACAAAGCCTGTTCTGTGCTTCTCATTGGTGTGGTGACCTCTGGGTTTCGGTGCCTGTACGTTCCCCCCCTTCTCCCTTCATGTGCCGAGCACAGCGCTGGCTAACGTGTTAGCACAGCATTTCCCTGGCAGGTTTTTAGAGGGGAAAAAGAAAAAAAAAGAAGAACAAAAGCAACCCTGAAAGCCTGGCTGAAATGTTTAGCTACAAGCAGGGAGACCAGGAGCAGGGAGGGAGCAGCACGGGGAAGGATCTGCTCCCATCCGCATCCCTACCCCATCGTCCCGCTGCACATCACCCTTGGAGCCAGGTATCAGGCTGCAATTCCTGAATACGCCCACGGGTGTAAGAGTCCTGCTGTGATTAACAGTGAGGACAGGAAAAGGGTCGTAATCCTCCATGACACTTTTCATCATCCTGCTCTCCTCAGAGCATCCCGCATCCTCGGGGTGGCATCAGGAGTGACCTCTGCTCTGCAAGAAGAGCTTGGGTCATCTCCCACCTCTCATGCTCCAGGTCCAAACCCCAGCAGGATGTCACAGCAGGGAGAGCGTATGGGGACAGCCAGGTGGGCTCACCCACATCAGCCACGGCGTTGGTTCTGTCCCTGCCCCAGGCACAGCCAGGGGCTGGGGTGAGCATCGACCGAGAGCTCCCTGGTTGCCCTTTCCAGCCCAGCACTGCTGAGACCTTTCTCTGGATCCCAGGAATAGGAGGCAGGTCGTGATCCTGCTGAGGTTCTGCTGAAATTAATGCTCCCTGGGAAAAATCACTATATATAATTTTGGGTCTGATTTAGAACAGTTTGAACACGAAATGAAGAACAAGCTCCTCTCTCCTCTGCCCCATGGTTGAGAGAAAAGTTTGCAGAGCACAGGCTTGGGGATGGTGTGAGAGAGGAGAATTCCTGGGGCCGCTCAGCCACCAGCTCCTCCCTGCCCATTCCACTCCCACCATTCCCACCGCCCCTTTCTGCCACCTCGGACAACGGCTTTGATTTCTTTTCCAATCACAAAAATGTTTCTTTTGTCTCTCGGAGCATTACTCCAGACATTGGTAGGTATGCAAAATTAATAACTGCATTTTAATAACTCGTGACCTGTAAGACCTGAGCAATTATAAACCTCATAGGGTTATTACTGACCAAGTAAAAATTATATTCCATTTAAACATTCCTCATATAATATCCCCACTGCAGTCAGCATTTCAAGAAAAACAGTGTTACCAGTGGTGTTTCTCTGGTACCTAATGAGTTAGCTTTGGCTGGGGATCAGGAGCTTTTGACGGGTGTAGTTTACATTGACCACTCAAAGGCTTTGGATATTCTGGACCGTACCTTGTTGTTTAACGATATAAAGTTAAATTGGGGCCGGGGGGGAGTGTAGTCAGCTGGATACAGCAACGCCGGAGAAAGTGCACTGAAACACTGTGCTCAGCCCTCCTCCGCAGGAGCAGCGCGGGTGCCTGGGGAAGGGACGGGGCTGGAGCAGGGTTGGGGACAGGACAGTGTCCCCAGCAGTGACAGCAGCCAAGGGACAAGGACCGAGCCTCCGGCGTGACCCAGGGCGCTGGGTGCTTCAGGGATGCTTGCAAGGGTGACCCCCTCCCTCTTCACCCTCGCAGCATCCATCAACAGGGAAAATAATTTCTCCTTCAGTCTGAAAGTCCCCTGAAGTTTGTAAAACAGTGTTTATGAAGACACCTCGCCTCTTGGATGGGAGCCTGGAGGGGGGGACGGGCGAGGAGGGGCTGTTGCACCCCTCCTGTTTTAGCAGCTACACCCAGGTGTGGAGGCTGGCAACCCCTCTGGAAGGAGAGATTTCAGACAGGGAATAGTCTGGAGAGCAGTGATCCAGAGAGTCAGGAATACGTAATTGCTGCCATAAAAAGAGGCTAAACAGAATGGCAGGGGTCAGTAAAACCGCATGTGGACAAGTCGAGTGGGGAATGAGAAGTCCTTTTTGTCATAAGACAAAAGGAGGGAGCAGCCAGTGAAATCACAGGGAAGGGCTTCTGAGCAAACAGAAGTACGAGTAAATCCGGGAAGCAGTCCTGGTGGGGCTTGGTGGGGACATGGTGTCCTGGGCTGGAGCCTCAGGTCAGGGAGGCCCTGCCTGCCAGGAGGGGATGCTGGGGAAGCATCACGCTGTGGTCATCCTCCACCTCTTTTGTTTTGGTAAGTCTGAGCACCAGCCACCATCAGCTGGTTCATCTGTGGTGTGACCCGTTACACATACTCTTACGTTCTGATTTTATTTCTATTTTACTGTTAGTTCTTTTTTTGCCCATGAAAACAGATTATCATTCTCTGTAATTTCATGTGTCAGGAGGAACAGATGCCAGCAGTGAAAACAAATCGAGAAAGATCTTCCCTTATGCTCTATTTACATTGGATCGTCTTCTGTCTGATTTGATTTCAGTATCAATATTTTTCTTTTTTTACCCTCGTGCCATGCAAAAAATGGAGATTCTAAAAGGGATGGCATGATTATCTCCCTGTAAATAATGTTATGTTGACTCCACAGTGTAGTACAAATAATTTATTTGGGTTAAAAAGAAATATTTTTGACCATTTCTACCTGGTGGGTCTGAAGCTCTTTTAGAATAATAATACCCCCTTTTCAGCTGAATATCCTGGAGTGTTTAACATTTCAGTTTTCATGGTGTGGCAAATGGCTCTCAGAAACTGTGGATATTTGGTGCCCGGGTGCTATAGAAAATCCTACCAGTGGGCTGTGCCTTTCCAAGGTGCCCAGGTGGCTTACACAGCATTCAGCTTGGCAAGAGAATTAAGAATAGAACAAAAAATATCTTTTCCCCCTTCGTACCTTCTCAGGTGGCATTTCCCTCTGTTGCTAAAATTGATCAAGTTGTTCTTCTACCCCGACAGCGTTGGCTCCTTTCCTGTGACACCGACGTACGGCACCTGAGGTCTGCCCTGTGCGAGAACACGCAGAACCGGCTCATCCCGGTAAATTAAAAGGAGATGTTGGGAAACTCACACTGCATGGGGGATTAGTGCCTTACCACCGTGCAAATGGATAAAAGCAAACACATAGGAGGCATCAGTCCTGCGCAAAGTATTTGATTTGCTTAATTTAAGCAAAGACCTCAGATATTTGATTTAGACTTCCTGGGTGAAACTCTTCATGGATTTTTGTTCAGAGATTCATGGCCCTGGAAGCTGGAAGCCCATTAGGTTAGGTACACCTCATCTATCACCAGCCAATAAATGTTGCCAGCTCATCTCTGTTTGGAACCTCATAACTTCTCCTTTGCGAAAGCACATCTTCCAGGAAGGCATCCTGCCTTCGTTTGAAGACCTCAAGAGATAGAAAATCCAATTCTTCCTTCCATAATGTGTTAATCACCTTCATCACTCAGAGCGTGTGCTTTGTTTCCGGTTCAATTTAGCTGACATGCAAACAGCCATTACATCTTGTTAGCGCATTATAACTAATGGGATTTGGCTCTGAACTCGGTGGCACTGGACTCTCATTTTCCTGAAAGGGTTGCCAGTATTTACGTCTCAAGTTTGTGAGTCTTCTCTGTGGGACCCTAGAATGTTTGCAAACTTCCGAAGAATGGTGAAAATCTGCTGTTTTGTCTGGGAATGCACGATCAGTTCATTTTGTTCAGACATACAACTTGTTTCTTGGTCATGGTGTAACTGAATCGTTAAAATTTAAATTTTTCTGTATCATGTCAGCATATTAAAATCTGCAAGGTCTGGAGCATTTCTTTATTATTATTTATGGTTATTATTTATTCTAAAAATGCCACCTGGATTCTGATAATACTCTTGTTTGCTGATTCCAGAAGAACTTGATGCTTGTTTGCTATCTAAATCTGTGATTGTGAAACATAAGAATAAAATGGGAGCAATTTATTTTCCAGATCAAATTTTCTCTCAGCAGGATTAAAACTGCCACAGCAGTAAAGAGTTTACAAACTCACTAAAGAACTGTAATAACTTCCCTTTCTCACTGCCGGGTCAAGGAAAGGTAATACATGTTTCCAATCAGCTTTGAATTGAACTCAAATTGTAGGTTTTATTTCACTTTAATCCATATGTGAGTTCACGTTAAAGGTAAGAGAAATCACAGGACTGCAAACATGGAGTAGAGTTAATTAAATTCTGCAGCTCCTTTTGGAAGAAGCTCTGGATCTCCTTATGCATAAAGATTTCCAGGGCGCTTCTGAGGGCAAATGGCTCTACTGGTCCAGCAAGGACAAGGGCAAATGAAGTTAGTGTGACCAAGTGAAGTACATCGAGAGAAACCTTGCACCACTTGGGAATTATTTGTTTTTGCTGAGCTACCCACAAAAAAAAAAGCTTCCTCCTCTCCCCTTCTCCTCCTTACCCCAGGAAAAAAAAAAGAAGTTATAGCCTCACGGCTGACAGGCACTGGGAGGACTCTCAGGAAACACGGCACGTTCTCGGCTCCGACCCCGACGAGATCTTTCTCCGAGGCAGTCCCCGCTGCAAACACTGCCTTTAGAAATCCTGAATGCTTATTAGTCCTCCTTCCCTGTTTCCCACTTACTGTGGGAATTGGTCTTTCTCTTTTTTATTATCCTTATTTCTGGTTTTCTGTCCAATCTTGTTTTAAATGTGTTCTGGAAAAGCACTTCTACTAAATGGGAGAGACTATTTACGTGCTTAAAGTTAAGTCTGCATTTCACTGTCTTGCAGAACCGGGGCCTGAGCTCTGGCCACTTTGCAGAATCAAGTGCACTAAGCCCTTGCTTATCCTTTGGCAGGTCTCGATCAGCGATGTGGTGCATGCACCTCCGGCCCCTGGCTGCACGCACCTGGGAGGAGATTCATCTTGAAGCAATAAAAGCTTATTTAATGTTCCTTTCTTTTTTTTTTTTTTTTTTTTTTCTCCTCCCCCCGCGNTTTTTTTTCCCCTCCCCCAGCTGAGGGGTGCTCTTGGAGCATCTCCAGTATTGACAGCAGTGTTTGGTGCAAGTCAAAATGATGGTGGTGGCTCACCCAAGATCTGCACATCACCAGAGACCCAGGTGGTGGACCTGTGCCTGCATGGACCGAGTGCTGTCACAGCGGCGATATCTGGGGACAAGGGCTGGCTGGTGACTGTAGGGAAGGCAATGCACATTTAATTCTGCCTGTGGGCATGAAACTGTACCCGTGCCAGGATGTTAGGCTGGTCAGCAAGGTACAAACCTCAGGAAAAACATGTTTTGGATGTATTTTGTTGAAAAGTTGAATGTTCACTAAACCACCCAAGAGAGCGAGCTCTCTTGGTGCTCTGGTTTCTGGTTGCCAATGCTTCTATCTAGAGTACCAAGGTGGGAACTGCAACCAGGGAAACAAATTTTTCTTCCCACATGAAGCTGGCATTGGAAGGGTTTTCTGTCTAAAAATGACTTGTGTTCCAGGATGAATTACATGCAATGTGCGAGATTCTGGAAAAGCAAGGTTCCTCAAGCACTAAAATGTGACATTTTAAAAATCTGAATTTTAAAATAATGCACAGTATATTCATTTTGCCTCATGCAATAAAGTAAAAGCCTCCCTTAAACAAATTTATTATTCTTAAGCTTCCCAGAGAAATCAGTACCAGATTCAGTGTCTCCTGAAGTGTTTATTGGTGGCTTTGATAAGCCTTGGATCAGGCGCTGGAAGATTATCTACTGGGATGCCAACAGCAACTGGCCTTTCTGTGTAGACCTGGAGCTTCACCTTCTGCAAAAACTCACCCACTCCACAAAGGAATGCTTCAGACCTCGCTGAGAAGAGACAAGTTCATGCCAATGAGTTCAGTTTGTCATAGCCATGTTAATAGCAAATTCTCATTTTCCTGTATTCCTCTACTCAGATGCTTGCAAGAGTACTTGAAAGTTATTTGTCCTCAAGGCCACCGATACATGAAGAGGTTGTTTTCATAGATGTGCCTGGCAGCCTTTCCCCTGTTTCTCATCCTAGCTACTTAATTTTCACTATATACAGAAATGTCCTTGGCTATTCTGAGGTTCTGTTTCCCGAAGTTTCTTTGCTGGCAAATTCAGACGCTCAAGTGCTCTGTCCTCAGCGTTTAGAGGTGATTTGAAAGTGGTTCACCGCAATTCTCCTTTTTATATAAACACTTTAAAAGTACTTCAGCAAACTGAAATACTTGCACATCAGCAAAATAGGTTTTGATGATGATGATCTTGTCTTCTGTGCATCCAAGTACCTTTGACTCAGATGGTGTCCTTTTATATAACAAGCTTTTCCCTCTTAATAATTCCTGACTGCACATCGAAGCTTTTCTTTTGGACAAATCTGGAGATATGAACAGTCCTGTTTTCTCTGTTAACACTCAAGTGTGTTAAAACAACAATTCTTTTCTCATAAGCTCTTAGAACTAGCCTGGGGAGTTTTTTATGTTGCTTTGGTCTGTAGAATTGTCCGCTCATTGAAACAGAGCTAATTCAGCCCTTCCTAGCCCAGCTTTTATTCACACGTAAAATGTTGTTGGTTTTGTTTTGGTTTTTTTACATCAGTCACCTCTGGTTTAGATGCATTGATCTATCAGTCCAGGTTTGAGGCAAATCACTTCCAGGTTTGAAGCAGTAAGATTCTTTTTGTGAACACATCCATAACTACATCCCTCATACTTGGACTCTACAAACACGCAGTCCACCACCTAATCGCAATCACAGTCTCTTTATGCTGGTGACTTTCCTTGGTCACATTTTTGAGGTCAAATGTCAGGAGAAGGTTAATATCAAAAGGTTCAAGGCAAGTAGGCTGACTCCATATCCTTCAGCCTGAATGTGTATGTGCTCTTGCAATGAACAGATCATTAACTTTGCAATGCAGCTGCTGAGAAATGTCTTGAAATACTTCAGCTCTCCAGTCGGGGTGATAGCAGCTCATTAAAGCACAATATCTGAGCCCTCTGCTCAGAGAGGGTTTGAAGATCACTGCTGTTTCTTCTTTCTGTTCCATCAGAAGCAGGAAGGAAACAGAGCTTGGCTGATATTTTATGTCCTCGTGCAGAATGTGGTGACCTCAGAGTTGAAGTGCTTGCAAAGACATCCCTGTCCTGTAGAAATGCAATCAAGATTACATTCCCCAACACAGGAACCTCAGTACACATCGGGTTAAACTGGAAATGGACTTCCTTTCTGGGAGCTACATTAGGATGATAAAGCTATAAAAGCCATTTGATATTCTCTAACAAACTGAGATTTAAATTTAAACTAGCAAAATCCATCCGTTTATTCCCTTCTTCCCCACCATTGCTGCAGCCTCCTGCACCCAAGCCACTGCTCCTGAACACGTCACTTCACATCAGTCTCCCCATCCAGGAAAGCCACTTGAACAGCTGATGAAAGTCCTGTTTATGAGCTGATTCTAAGTTTTGTCATTACTCTCAGCTGAATATGTTCATATTTTTGGCATATGTTTGATCCAGGTTGGACCCAAATCCTTACAGATGAGAGAGATATGCTGATGTCTTCAGTGCTTGCTCCTGAGTTGGCCCGCAGGAAGGAGGAGACTTTCTCCCACCAGTTGTCCCATGCTTGTGCACGCAGCGGCTTATCCCTGTTACTGGTTATGAGCAACAGGCAGATAGCGACTTCAGAGATTTGCCTAAGGGTCACGACAGGGTTCCTGGAGGAAAAACCTAAGAGGGAAATTCAGCTACTCCATGAAGAAATATGGCAGGATTGTACATGTCCAACAAGTAAAGAAAAGCCAGCGAAAGTGTTTCCCTGCGGCATCTGCAGGAGATACATTCAGCCTTGCTCCTTCTCAGGAGCATATGAATTATCTGGGATGCGGCAGGTACATCTTGGACACAGCTTCCAGTTGCCCATGCTCGGAGATGTGAGTGTGGTCCTTTGTCTCCAAAGGGTCCACGCTGCTGTTCCTGGGGGCTGAGCAGCTCGGGGGGGTGAGGGGAGCCCTCACAGCATGCCGCTGCCCTCTTGTTAAGACGAATTTCACACCCACAGCCCGTTAGAGCAGAGCTCTGGGATCAGCGCTGGCTGCCAACACGTTTCTGGGTGGAATTCCAGGTCTGGAGTGGAGTTTGCAAAACCTTAACCATTTTGTGACCTGGGTAGTAAAGAGAGGGAAAGGGAGAGGGAGCTCCTCCTCCCAGCATGGACCTGCAGCAGCTGCAGGTGTCGGAGGGGCTCCAGCCAAAATCCGTGGTCGGTGGGGGGGTGAGTGGCAGGGTGTCCTCATCACACCCTCCTCTTTCTGAAGTGTGCTTCCTCTCATTCGGTCCCCCAGATTCATTAAACTCGCAGGCGAGCTGCGAGGACCATCTGTTTTCCAGGGACTTTAGGGATGAGTGGAGCAGGGAGGAGAAGGTAGCTTAAGGGGTAATTGAAGGTCTTGCAAGTGCGTCTGGTTTTCTTTGAGGGAAGAGTGGTTTTAGGCAGGCTCTTTGTCTACAGCTACAGGTTAGAAGCGATGTGGTATGTTTTAATGCATTACTGGGTGGTCGGATGACATGGTAAGACCTGACGAGGCTTATTTCACAGATCATGAAAAGATGTAGTGCTGCTCCTGCAGCGCAGGTCTGTCAGAGACAAGGGGGAGAAGAACAGCCCAGAGAACAGCCCAGGGCTTGGCTGGGCACCAGGGAACTTGCCTTGAGTTGAACTTTTGCCTTAGGCAGGATTTTTTGTGGCTTTAGATTCCCTCCCTTCCCTGCTCCCAGGCTGACACGTGGTTAGAAGGAAGTAGAGCAAAGCAACTTAAAAGCAAAAAGGGTGACACGATGCTGAATTGGAAGGACCGTAATGGACAGAGGGAAGCTAAGACCCAAAGAAATGATGACTTCAGAGGGTTAAAATCCATTTTTTCTATCTAGTCTGCAGCCTCCAAAGATGACAGAGGAGCAGAATCTGAGCTTTACATCTCTGTTTGATGAGATTATTGTCTTACAGAAGGTTGAAAACATATATTGTATTAATTTTCATTTCATTTGGTCTGAAATGACTTGAAATATGTTTCTGTAACCATGCAAGCTCGTTCTTAACTCTCCCTGCTACACATTCAGCAAGAATTTATAGGCAGTGTTAGAAGTATTCATATCCTCGCCTATTGTTGGTGCTGAAAGCCTCTGTCCTGGAAAAAGAATTGCACTTCCTAATGCTCATCCACAGCGCTGTAAATCAGGAGCTGGGGTGAGCGCACACGCGTCCTCTCCTGCACTGGCCGTAACGTTCTGGGAATGTTTCTTTTTATGAATAAATGCTACTTCTCTTATCTTGATCCCTCATCCATCTGGGGAGAGATCCAGTCTGGTCTCTAGGTGGAAAGACCTGCAGAGTTGAGCAGATGCTGTGGGATGTTTCCAGAGCGGGCAGTTCCTAGACAGAAAGAGCAATTCCAAACCCTACCCCCAGCCATGCAGACGGCTACATCCCTGCCACAAACAGGCTGCAGTCACGTCGTGGGACTCCACGCAGACACCCCGTCCATCACATGGTGCTGAGGGATGGGAAGTAGACATGGACCTGCTCCTAGCACACCTTGCAGCCTTCCTAGCATGGTGCAGGAGGATGGGGAGAAGGTCTCAGCACAGCCCAGAGCCGCCTCTGCAGCCCTACCTTGTGCTTGCGCTGGTTTTTCTTCATTTCCTACAGTACCTCCCATCTCTGAGATGTGAAATGTAGCTGGCAAGCTAATCAAAGAAGATCACAGCTAATGAAGCAAACCTCAAGACAAGTGAGAAGAGGACATCCCGTCTGTGAGGGGAACATCAAAGCTGCAGTTCCCACCATTTTCATTCCATTGCACTGGACAGAGAAAGGACAATCCTGCTCTTAGGGAAACTGAACCAGCTCCATTGAAGTCTGCTCATTCCAGATTTACCTTGATGAATTTGAGAGCAGAAACTGGCCTGCGGTATGTATAAAAATTTATTAAAGCTTTGGGACAGACTGTGCTTTGCTTTAGTATGTGGTGGGGGAGGGAGCAGGAATTTCCCCTCTTCCTTCCCACAGGAAAGCGCTATAGTCTCTGGCATTAAAAAATGCAGGTCTTTTAGTACATTTATTTGCCCAAAATGACATCATTGAATGGCTCAGTTTGAGTGGGCTGGAAAAAGGAGAAGCTAGTGTTCAGCCTCTGATCCCCAGCCGCTGCTTCCACGTGTCCTGGCATCCCGACGATCATCTCGCCCAGGGCCAAAAGGTGTAGAGCCTCCACCTCCCCACGCGTGGGTGTCACATCTCTCCCAGGAAACCCAACAGGTAGATGGCAAAAATGCACATCTTGCTTGTTTTAACATATTTTAGTATATCCAGGATCTGATCCTTCCTCAGCTGCAAGCACAGTTCTCCCAACTCCGACAAGAGCTACATCTGTCCTCAGAAGAAGAGTGATGAAGAGGAGGCCAAGCAGACAGTGCTGTGGGCATGATGCCTGTCCTCTCCGGGTATGCAAGCGAGGGCACGGGTCCTTGGGGAGCACCAGGGCTGCGCATCATCCAGCACAGAAATGTGAATACGATCGACGGGTCTGTCAGCTGCTGGAGGTGTAATTTTGTATTTGGTGTGTTAAATAACTCTTCTCTGCTTGGAGGCTCTTGCAGGGGGAGATGAGGGGTGGTGTCAGTCTGCAGCACTCATAGGTGCTCAGGAGGGTGCAATGGGATGCGCTTGGCTCTGCAGATGCTGCAGGCAGCAGGATCTCCATTTCAGTGCGGTGGGTTTTGAAAGCCCTGAGGACAAACTGCGCTGCAAGAAAACATTATCTGTCCACACAGGAAAACCATCTGCATTCACACAGAGGGGCCTGCACACACCGCTTGGTGCTGGGGCATACTGTCTGATTAAAAATAGTGACTGAGTTAGTTTTAGGAAGAGATTTAACATCCTCTTTACGTTGCTGATTTACTTCCTGAGGAGTAAGTAACATAACACATGCTACTCTCCTATTTCACGGTAATCCTCGCCCTTTGTTGTCAGAATACAAGCCAAAGGTGCACATTTTTCAAGGAATTGTTTGAATTACTTTCCTCATCCTGATTACTTTTCTCCACTTTTTCCTTCATCAACCATCCTTTGGGTATTAACCTTGTATTTATGCTCCCATTAACCAGGGTCAGCATCAGAAAATGTTCTTGCTCTTGCTTTTGCTCAGCCACCTGGAGAAACAGAGAAAGGAGACAGTACCAGACACACACTAATTTCTAACATGTGTTTCCTGCCAGTACTGGCCTCGGCAGCTCAACCGCATAAGTCACTGCGGCAATAATTGCCGTTTGAGTACAGTCTTTGGATGTGCATGAGCCTGAGAAAGCTCTGCCATGGAGTGAGTGTCCTGCTGAATATCAGCAGGCTGAGAGCAAGAAGGAAGCCAGCCTTGGTACAGACTAGCAAGTGGTGATGCTCAAATGATTGAAAGTTGGGCTTCATCTGAGCTACTTACATAAATTGCTTGAATAATAAAAAGGAACAGCTGTAAATTGGGATGAATATTTCTATCTGTGGTAAAACTCTCCTTGGTCTGAATATTAGAAGAGAATCCTGGGAGGCTGGGCTTTCTGCTGGCCGTGCTATTTCCAAAAACATCCAGCAGGATCAGAAATGGTTTGGGTTGCTTTCAGGGTTTCTTTTGCATGGAGAGGACACATGAGGTTGGACTTGTGAACTTCTGGCTCTTGCTGTGCCCTGGGGTGGGCTGGAGCTGCCACGTGTCCCTGGCCCTGAGCAGACATAGCTTTTGGTGCCAATAGCCCAGTTCAGCTCAAGGGATGAAGGCATCTGACCCTCGGTAGCTGGCACCCAGTGGTCAGGGGCTTGGTGGCCTGGAAAAGATGCTGTCACGGAATTAGATAATTCTGCGACTATTTATTTAGCCTTTGTCTGCAAGTGGATAAATGATATCTCGTCTAAGAAAGTCACAGATGTCTTACCTCTTCTCTGCGCGTCTGTAATTTTCATTGCCATATGTAATAAACCCAACACTTTGATGGAGTGGGATTTTTCCAAAAGGTTTGGCTTTGGCCCAGCTTTTGCCCTCGCTGGAGCAGATGGGAGTTTTACTGTTGACTGCAGTGTGAGCGGAGTTTGGGTTTGGAAAACTCAGCAGTCTCCTGTGACAATTAGGTCACGGTGTGTGGTGGAGGCTGTTTTCTGCCTGCTGAGGGAGGGACGTACCACAGGATGTGCCCCGTTCAAACTCACTGGAAGTCCCAATGACTTCAGAGATGAACCTGGCCAGGGACGCTGCTCACAGATGAGACCATATTCCTCATAATCTTGGAAAGGATAATGCTGTGGAAACTTTTCTGCCATTCGGAAATGAAGGCAGAGCAGCCCCAAGCCTGATTTCTCATGGAAGTGAGCTTCCCAACGCTCATGTTCCTCCCCGTGCCTGCCCTCTCCCACCTCTCCTGCTCTCTTGTAACTTGTGACTCTGTTGATCAATTTTATCCCAATAGGGCAAACAGTAAGAAAGCTCAGATACAATTAATTGCTTAAAAGTTTATGAGAGTGGGAAGCAATGTATGTTTACACTGACTGAGAGATGTTACAGCACCAGCGTACGCAGAACATATTCTGGAGTCCCCATGTGTGACCAACACCAGAATAGACTGCTCCTGCTTGCCCTTTAAAATCAATCACACACACACAAAAGCGTGGGGAGATCCATGCTTTATTCATTTCCCTGTTCACAGACTAAATCGCTGTGTTAAAACCCACAAAGAAGTTAATATTCTCATTTCTAACTTCTTTTTTTTGTGTGTGTGTGTGTGCAGGGCAAACTTTTCTAAAGGCTCTGCCAGGTAACGGGGGCTACATTTCCAGAAACCTTTCCTATTGCCAATCTAGACAGGCTCTGCCTTCAGGTGCATCCTTTGCAGCAACAACAAGCCCCCAAGCAAGGGATGCAGGACCGGGTGAGCATCTGCCTGCACGAGAGCTCACCTGGCATCGACGTCTTCTTTTGGAAACTTAACTGTGTGGACCAGGAAAACCAAGGGCTGAAATTCGGGGGCTCCGTAGAGGGATCCAGCCTTTCCATTACGCTGCTTGTTACATCTTCTCTTATTTCAGTAGATGTGAAACCTTTTTCCAGAGGTGAAAGGATACTGTTGGAAATGTGGTATTGGAGGGAAGCCCTTCTCCACCCAGCGCTGCTCTCTAAGCCCCGGAGCAGAAGGGATCACGAATCACTTCTGACTCTATTTCTTCCATACAGTAATTCCTAAAGAAGTGACCCTTTCTTGCTTTTGGAGTCTCACTCCTCCTTGCTTCACTGCAGGGACTATGAAGCCATTTTATGGCTTTTCTTTTTCCTAATTTGAGTTTTGGCCACTGCTGCTTGTATGGCTCTCCCAAAGCAGCTGAGGTCTGGTGTAAATTCTGCTGTGGCCCTGTCCTAGCTGCCGTAACACCGTTCCTTTGCTTGTTGCTCCCTTTTTCTGGGGCTGCATGGTTGGAGGACTGAAGGAATGAAGGACTTAGACTGGGAGGGGATCTCATGCCCATCAGAGCTGCTCCCTCTTTGCATCAGCTTGCTGGGCTTGCCCAACAGCTTTTTTCTTCCCTTTGTTTCAATAAGCTGGAACCTGCAGCCATTTCCTTCAGGTTTTTTGCAATTATTGTATGTGCTGGGTGCCTCACAGGCGTGTAAGAATCATAAAGGCTAATTCTTGTGCAGTGGTTTTGGCTGGGATAATGTTCTTCATAGTAGCTGGTAGGGAGTTACGTTTTGGATTTGTGCTGAAAGCAGTGTTGATAACACAGGGATGGTTTCGTTGCTGCTGAGCGGTGCTTACCCAGAGCCAAGGCCTTTTCTGCTCCTCACCCCACCAGCGAGTAGCTGGGGGTGCACAAGGAGTTGGGAGGGGACACAGCTGGGACAGCTGACCCCAACTGACCACGGGGATATTCCATGCCATATGGCATCATGCTCAGCGTATAAAGCTGGGGGAAGAAGAAGGAAGGTGGAGGGGATGTTTGGAGTGATGGCATTTGTCTTCCCAAGTAACTGTTATGGGTGACAGAGCCCTGCTTTCCTGGGGATGGCTGAACACCCGCCTGCCGATGGGAAGTGGTGAAGGAATTCCTTGCTTTGCTTTGCTCGTGTGCGTGACTTTTGCCTTACCTGTTCAACTGTCTTTATTTCAACCCACGAGTTTTCTCACTTTTACCCTGCTGATTCTCTCCCCTATCCCAGTGGGAGAAAGTGAGTGAGCGGCTGCGTGGGGCTGGGCTGCCACTGGGGTTAAACCGTGGCAAGTGGTCTTCACCAGCAGATCTCCACACAAAAAGGGTTGACATCTTTGCTTCGGTTCTCTGGGGAAACTGAGGCACGGAGCAAGTCTATGTGATGCAGAGGCTGAGCTGGGGACAGAAGCAAGGTCTCCTGCATGCCGATGCTGTGTGTCTCGTAAGGCACACTGCCCAGAGCATATGATAAGGTCCCCGCTAGGATGCACAAACCTCCTCTGGACACGGATCCGGCAGGGCTGCTATTAGCCGAGGCTCACTCCCGATTAACCTTGTGACCAAGGCTTGCTGCACACTGAAATCCTCGGCCATTTTTTAAATGCTGTCTGTCAGTTATTCTTTATGGGCCAACAAGCAGGGCTTTCCCATGGTGGGTCAGTTCTTAATTAGCAAGGTTTAATATGACCTGGTTTTACCAGCCTGGAATAAGGATTTGCCTGCAGCAGCAGCAGCCGCTCCATCCGTGACCGCTGCAATAGGGACACGCAGGGCTAGCGCAGGCTGCGGTGGCCGGGGACGGTGGTGGGAGGCTGGGCAAAGGCAGCAGCATTAAATACACTCAAAATCCTTTCTCTTCTCACCTACAGGTCTATTAACATACAGCCTGAGCCGGGGCTGTGCTGGCTGTCTGGCCTGGGGCAGGGCTGATACGGGCAAAGAGCTGCACATTCCTAGGCTGGGTTTACGCAGCCGCTGGTCAGGATTTTAAAGCCCTCGTTTCAAGGCATATTCAACCTACAGTTAATCTTTTATGTCCCAGCCTCTGCCTGTGATATGGAAACATCATTTATCACTTCCACAGTGCTCTGGGGCTGCCATAAATCCCCTTTTTCTGAAGAACAGGTTGCCCAGCCCCAGCTGCCCCCCGGGACAGTGATGGGCTCCATGGGGCAGCCCCATGCCCTGCACGTCCCCAGCTCTGCATTTGTTCCATTTGCATTCCTTCTACGACTCAGCCTTTAAAAATTTTCCTCCTGCACTATAAATAGGTAAAATGATTATGTTTTACTCTAGTTCTCTTTTCATGTTTCAGCCTGTTTTCATAACCAAATAAAAGAGCTGTTGACATGAGCATCCTGCTGCCCGTGTCTTCTTTGGGGACACCGTGCTGTGTCCCCTCAGTGACATCCACACTCGTTTCCCCAGGTGTGGACATACAGCTTTGTTGTCCTGAGTTTCGTCTCACCTCTCGGGGTTGACCCCAGTAATGAAAAGTTAATTATTGCCACTGGTGAAATGTAGAGTCCAAAGCTGCTGCTCCCTCCAGGCGTGATGTGGCCATGCCTGTCACCCCAGGGCAGCCCTGGGGTGCTGCCTGCAGACAGCGCTGTGTAGATGCTGCTTGTGCTCTTCAGTCATTTGCTTCTCAAAAAACCAATATATACATACGTATGTTCCTCAGCGTTTACCCAGGAGCGAATAGATTTCCACTGCTGGAAATTCAGCCCCTGGATTCCCACCGCAGCGATTCAGCGCTGACCATAGAGGAGGTGGGAGGGGAACGCTTTGTGCTAAAAATAAATACCTGGGAATATCTGCTATCAAGACCCTTTCTGCCTTGCACTGCCAGCTTAAACGGCTTCACCTTGCATCGTCCTTTCCCCTCCAGGCGCCGGCAGCTGAGGGATGCTGCCCTCCCGCCCGCAGACCTGGCCACGGCGCTGCTTCCCGTGCCCCGCACCATGCCATCCCCTGCCATCGTCCCTCTCGCCTTCGCCTTGGTGGAAGGACTCGCTCCCGGTGTGGCTGGTTGCACTTCTTGGGTGAACGGAGGCACGAGAGCGTACGCGTGTGTTTTTCTGCTGGGCTGCACAGCTCCGAGATCAGGAGCGCTGAAGTGATGACACAAAACTGGCAGATGAAACGTCCTCGCTCCAGAGGATCCGGGACCTCTGCACGGGCTTTCTGCACAGCCCGGGGATTTTCGTTTCATTTTTACTGTAACTACCTTCTATGGTCCATAAACTATATTGTTTTCATTTAATTCTGGGAACATAATGAATTTCTGTGGGCTTGTTTCCTGTTCAGTGTAATATCTTTTCTAGATGTGAGGTTTATTTCACAAGCTAGTTATAAATTTACTCAAACTCCCAATTGTTTCATCTTGGGAGCAATCAATAAAAAGAAACATGAGGGAGATTTTAGACCCTTCACATCCACTGAAATTCAGGGATGTAAATCCATCGTCTGACTTTTTTTTTTTTCCCTGAGTGCTGAGTAACGTTGGAAAAATGTTAAACCTCCTACTAGTACCTCAGTGTGCCTATGCAATGGCCAAAGTGTGAAATTCTCCCTTCTTTACCCTCAAAAGAGTATTCAGCATAAAAAAAGCACGTTGGGTGTCGTGACGAGGCAATGAAAACCTGCCAAAGATGGAGGCTGTATTGGTGCCAGGGCCCGTTCCCTGTACAATTATCCTTGATGTTATGCCCTTACCTCAGCCCAATCTATTCTGCCCCATCACAGCATCAAACGGGTAATATCTATTTTTTTTCCTCAGTTTCCCGAACATTTGATGAAGGCCATAGGATAAAAGCTAACCTTCCTGTACGTAATCTGTAGCTGGCCTTTCTGTGCCTCCTAGCTGAAATACCCAGATTAAAGCTAACATCTGGCTATCAGCAAATAGATTTAGAGCAGCAGAGATATATTTAATTTTCTAGATTTATCCCCTTTATTTTTTTGCCAATAGCAAGAACCCTAGGAGCTGCCGAGCGCTCTTTTGAAAAGCTTGCCAAAAAAATGCCTAATTTCTCTTCTCACTTGTGCAGGCCAGTTGGAGATTGCTGCTGGTGTCAGTCTGGCATAAATAAAAGGAAAATGAGGTGCAGGCTCCCCAGGTCACTGAGAGCCGCCTGGGAGACTCCCCAGCATCCTGATGGTTTTACACTCAGCCCGGGGTTGCTGCTCGTGCGGGAGTAAAAAATACCATCACCCAGCCTGGTTCTCCTCTTATGGCCACGTTTCCTTGGTTTTCTCCCCAGTATTATGTTTCTGAAGATGTTCACAGCCCTTTTATCAGCGCGAGTGTGTGTCTGCTTATGTTTCAGTGAGCCGGGCTGATGCTCAGGTACCAACGTCTGAAGGCACGCTCGCGGGAGCAGAGGGGTAGGGTTGGGGAGCAGCAGAAGCAGCCCCAGAAAACCCTGCAGGTTTCCAGCAGCCCACTGGGTGCCTGCAGGACCCACTGGTGTGCCGAGAGCCAGCTGCCCACTGCACTTCTGGCCCATTTTTCTTGCTGCATCCATGCAGCGCAACTAATAAACAAGAATTGCATTGTGCCTGAGCTGATTTCTTTTGTTTGTTTGTTTGAAGGCAGACCCCAGAAAGCTTCTGCTTTATTTTTGCCGGAGGTTATTTTGCTTTGGCTTCTGTTTCCTTTGCTGACTTTGAGCACTTCTCTTTACCTTTATCGCTGTGGGCTAAATGCAGAATCAACAAGACCTGCTCATGAGATGCAAGAGGCAAGCATGGCTTGTGAAACAGCAGCAAAAGCTTGCAAAGTCCCTCTTTCCACTCTCTTGAGATGTTGTGATGACTGCGCAAGTGCTCTTCATCCGTTCCAGTGCAGAGCAAACTAAACTCCTATGAACAGTTATTGAAGCAAACTCTTGAGTTGGCGAGGATTTCATTTGCAGGAGTAAATTCTGCATCCGGGTGTTGCCAGCCCTGTGATTCTTTAATAATAAGCCAGGTCTTGCCACTGAATTCAGGCATAATTTAGGACATGGTGGTGTTAGTTAAAAGTAGAGGAAGCTTTTATTATATCCCTACACAGCAGATGAACCAATTTGTATTGATTTTGTATGTTTTTGCTGCCTACTTCTCAGCTCAGTTTAAACCTCCCAGCCCTAACTCTTGGTGATGGAGCAGCAATCTGAACTCGCAGGAGCTGGATGAAACGTGGACGTTCAGGGTCCAGCGTCTGTAAAATTTCCCAGTACAGTTGCATCAACATCCTTAGGGGGTTTAGCTGAAATACAAAAAGAAAGGCCAGAAGTTTTTAAGACCCAGCAGTTAGCCCTGGCTTTCAACTTCTTACAGCCGTGTAACCTCCAGGCTCGCTCCTTCGGTGTGATGCTGGGGTGGGGTGAGGCAGGAGAAGGCAGAGCGCGAACTCCGAACTCCGCTGCCGAGCCTGGGGCTGTTAGAGGGTGAGCACCCAGTGCTGGGGGGGTGGGATGGGTGCGGGTGGGACGATGACGATGGGGCTTTAATCATGGGCTTTAACTGTCCTTTGCCCCCACCACGTGCTCCCATATTCCACGCTGCCCGCTGCCCGCTCGGCTTGGTGCTGCCTGGGAAGGGGGTGAGGGATGTCGGTGAGACCAGGCTGCTCGTGTGCATGAAAGTCCGTCACGTGGGTTTACACACCTTGTCTGGAGAGCTTTGGAGCAGACAGCCCCCTGCAATGTAGACCCAGAATAACTGGGGAGTGAGCCCAGGTGTGAGCACAGATGTGGAAGCATTTCATTATTATTTTCTTTTCCAAATTTGTCTTGAAGCATTTATTGTTTCAAAAAAAAACCCCAACCAAAACAAAAAAAACCCCAACCCAACAACCAAACAACAACAGACTCGCTCCTTCTGATTCTATTTGTGTTAGGAGACGTCCCAGCTCACAAGCTGTCATGGAAACGCGGAGGAGCGTGAAGCAGAGCTGGCTCCTGAGCTGCGTCCCCAGCATCGTCCCGGTGGGCACGAGTGGGGGGACTCTGGGGACCTGCCCTGTGCTGCCGCGGCGCAGTGGCCGTATGGGGGGGAGAGGGGCTGCAGCTCCCTCATCCCACCCAGCTGATGGAGAGGGGCCCTGTACAGCTGCCCGGGGCTCCCCTCGGCGCTGCTCCTCCCGGAGAGGTGACACATTTCTTCATTTGCTTAAAAAACGCTCGTTAACCGCAGGCGGGGTGAATGCCGCGTGCTGGGTCCACGCGGGCAGAATTTGTGCCGTAGTAATTTGTGCTCAAATTAAAACCACCACATAAACAAACTAATTCCTTACGGTGAATCCAAGGAAACCAAAACCTTTAGGAAGCGCATTTGGAGGATGATTCAAACCCTCCTTTCTGCTCAGTTCTGACCGTCCCATCTCACCCTGCTCAATCTCCCAAAATGGACTAGGAACGCACCGCAGCTCCCAGGGTTTTGTTCTTCCCAGCAGTCATGGAAACTCCATGGAAAAGCTTTTCACCTGGTGGTTTCGTGCTTCCATTTCCAGTTCTGTTCAAGATACACAGGAGGGAACGTACAGGACAAAATCACTGTGGGAACAGACCAGGGCTGGATCACTTGGATGGTTCAGTGGAAATTTGGACTTGAATCCATATTTGCCACTCTGATTTGAGCTTGTCCTCTGGCTGAGTTTGCTTCAGGATTTGTACTCGTTGGTTTTTTTGGTTTTTGTTTTTGTTTTTTGTTTTTTGTTTTTTTTTTCTTTTTTGAGGTGGATTCTTTGTTACCTGAAATTCAAATCCCAGCCTGCTGCTCTGCGGAGATGCTCGCACTTCGCAGTCCAGGGGAACTGCTGCTCTGCACCATGTCTTCTGCCCGGGGCTGCCCGTGGGATGCTCCTCCACAAGCATTTAGAAGTGTGTTCATGGAGAAAGTAATAATTAGAGGTCAATTAATGCCCAGAAGCGCAATGATGGGCACCATCCTTTCCGGCACACCAGGGTCACATCCTGACTCTACTGACATCAGTGGCAAAATGCTCATACCCTGGATATGGTTCACCCTGCTTTCATTTCTTACTATTCCTCATCAAATCCATTAATTTCTTAATCCTCCTTATTCCCACCCAACTGCGTTCTCTTCTGACGCCCATCATGTTCATTTTTTGCATTTATGCCCCTCATCTGGTTGTGCAAATGCCTCTTCTGTTTATAATGGGTCCACAGTAAATCAAACCTCCAGCTGCGAACATGGGAAGCTTTGTGTGGCAGCGGGAAATTCGGGTCCTTTCTCCCTCCCCCTGCCTCTGCCTCATTTATATCTGCAAATCTGTGATCTTGCCTTGAAAGAATCTGTAATGACTCATTGCCTCTCTCGGACCTACTGCCAATAACACAGTTAGTTATAACCGGTTAATTAACTGGAAAGTCTAATTACTTAAAATTCAGCCTTTTCCTGGGATTTTGCTGTTGCAGGAGAATGCCAAATAATAACTGTGCTTTTCAATATACCCTCGTTTTATTTTTCTTGGGGAACATACAAAAGTTATGTGTAAATATTTCTTTCTCCAGTGAGCACACTTTATTATCCCTTTTCCTTTAGCTTTCATTAAAAACTGCTCCCACCCCTTCTTTAACTTGAACATATAAATAAATAACGCCTGATTCAAACAACCTGAGCCATAAAAACCTGCTTGAAAAGAATCTCAGGCAACTACCACATCTGGAATAATAGTCAACATATTTTAGAAAGAGACTTCATTTTTCTCACACAGGATACTAAATCATGATGGCTCCATGTGCCAAAAATAACACAGTGGGATATGACTATGGGAGGACGTGAACCTATAATGAGGTTCAATAAAGTACTAATCTTATGGGGTAATGCAATCTGGTTTGCTTTTGCTTAGAAAAAAACCCTCTGTGTGTGTGTGTGTGTGTGTGTGTGTGTGTGTGAGAGAGAGAGAGAGAGAGAGAGCACGCGCGTTCATGCATGCTGGTGTGCTTTTTAAACAGGATTCTGGTATCTTCTTTCAAACTCTCTTCACTGTTTTGCAATGCAAATAAATATTTCAAAGCTCATTAGTTGTGTCCCAAATTAGCCTCAGTCCAGGAAGGATGACGGGTTCCACCTGCCCCATCATTTCAACGCAGCAAAATCGAATGGGACAATCTGCTGTTGTGAGAGAGGAAGAGCTTCACCATTTACTGAGCATCTCCAGAGATGATGAGCAGTGCAGCACAATTCCTTCAGGTTTGACATGATCCCTTCTGCTCCAGTTCATCCCCAGTTAGAAAATGAACCCCTAATTACAGGGCCAGGTGTTACAACCATTCCTGGACTTAGGGAAATAAAAGGTAAGTCCCTTTTTGCTCTGTGCAGCACCATGGAGCTGGAGTGGAGATGAAAGGTGACAACAGGAATGTGAGATATGGGACAAAACGAACCAAAGGACAACTCTGAATTATAGAAAACTCTTTCTAATGCTGAAATCCCAAAGCCTAGAGTTGCTAGAGGGAAAGGGGAAAATCTTATTCCTCCGGATATTTTTTTCTCCATAGTGGAGGAAGATTACACATCGCGGGGTGACAGACTTTGTCCCCATTTTTCTGGAAACCCTTTTCCCTGGGAATATCCTCTGCCACTCTGCATCTGGATCCTCCCGGTTCCTGCTGTGTGGCGGGCAGGATCTCTGGCCTGGGAGGACAGTGCCGAAGTGGTCATGCACAAACCCAGGATGGAGCATCCCACCTTCCTCTTCCTCCCCTTCCCTCACGGGTCTGGCAGCCCCGACAGAGGAGAAACTTTGCTTCCAGCTGATGTGAAAAGAGTGAAATAGCTTTGCCAGGTCACCCCTCTGGGCAGGGGCAGAAAGGGGAATGAAACCCGAATCTCTGGAGCCCCATCTAATGCATTACTGGACATTTTTAGCCCGCAACATTCTTCTTTCCCTTCTCCGACTTTATCCCTGGGAGGCTGGTGCAAATGTTATCCAGAACTTGGGTTTGTTGTGACACAAGAAGACATGACAGACGGATGCTTTGGCTCGAGGAACGCTGTCCCGGGCAGCTTTTGTCCAACATAACTCAACGTTTCCCCAGACATCTTGATCACCAATATAGTGCCAGCCCTTCTGAGCAGCCCATTTACTACGCTGTAAATAAATCTAGCTTCAACCGATATATTTTTTGCCATGTAATCAGTCTGCTTTCATAAAAATTCACCTCTCTTGGCATTCATTCACATGTGCCTTACAAATGTGCACACTGTATTGAATCAGATGTGTGGGAAATATATATTTTTTCCATATGGATCCAAATATACCATAAAAGGTTTTCCCCTGCCCCCCTCTCCCCTCCTTGCAGTCTCTCGAGGGCATATATCATAACAATTGAAATCTGATGAGAAAATGAAAAAATGTTCAGTGTTCATATCTTCCAAGTAGTTTTCCAGAGTCCTGCTGCTGAAAGGGACATAAATCATCAGCAGCACTCAAGTGACGTTGTTACTGGAAAATACAAAACAAAACACGCTGAGTTTCTTGCTACCGGAAAGAGGAAAGTATTGCAGCCGCACAAGTATCTTGAAATGTTTCATCATTCAGGTTATGTTTAATGGGAGGAGTCGTGCACGGTAGAAGAGACAGTAGCCAAAAAAGAGGGCGCAGCCCATCGCAGGCATCTCCCTGGCATGAGTACCAGGGAAGGAAAGCTGGAACATTCTGGCGTTTTCCTACCCTGGGTGATGTCCAAACTGGAGCTCACCCGAAATGGCATTGCCCAGCCCTGGACGTGCTTCCAGACATGCCGCGGCACTGGCAGCATCCCGTGGGATAACGCAGGGGCGAGCCCCCCGTTAGCCAAGGGCACTCGTTGCAGTCTGTCTGCCTGCTGCCGTCAGACGCTCTCTCTGAACCCCGGCACCAAGGGGAAGGGGACACGGAGCAGCCACCAAAAGTCTTCTTCAGGCTAATAGAGCCGCCGAGGTGGCAGCATGGGAGCTTTCCTGCAAGCATCCTCCTGGCACGTGGCCTGGTCTAACCTGTCCTCTTGGCAAAATAAAATGAGTAAAACCAAAAGAAGTGAAGTAATACAGTAAAAATTCTTTCACAAAAATGTCACCTTCCTTTTTTTTTTTTTTTTAAGTGAAACATTTAAAAATGACCAACCCAGAGATCTCTGGATAGTTCTGCAGACAGTAAAAAAATAGGTGATAAGTGTTATGAAAATATTGGCCAAATCATTCACTTCCTGCTCCAAATTTTGAAGTTATACCATTAATCAAAAAAGCTAAGTGCTTTGAAAATATCCATCAGGTTACTGTGTGTGATGAATATATTCCCAGAAACCACGCTCTGCTCCAGGATGTGCTGTCAGCTGGAGAAGAAGCTAAAACCTGGCACTGAGTGATGAATTGTGAATGACAACAGCGCACTCTGCGCGGCACCTCTGCTTTCCATCGCAGGCAGGTTCAGCATCCCGTGTTCCCGAATCTGTCCCCTCCAGCAAACACAGGGACGTTGGCTGATTCAGGGTCTTGGTGTGGTCTAGAAGAAATCAGCAGCAGGACTGGGACTAAAATCCATGCCTCCCCATTGCATCCTGCCAACAGATGCAGAAAAGAGGAAAACCAGTCTCCTTCCAGCAACCCACTGGTGCCCCATGGCATCTCTTCTCCCCACCGTGTGCTGCCTTCGCCACCGTAGGATGGCTCTTGAGAAAGAACAGGGTTTATTCACGAGCAGGGGGGTAAGGTGGCTTTCTCACATTGCAGCAACTACTCCTGGCTTTCTGGCTCCATCTTCTGGACGTGAGACAAAATACAGATTTATCGAAGCCTGAGATTTTAGAACAAGTTTGTAACAATGCCAGCTGGTTCTGTGGGCCCTGCAATAAGTCTGGAGCAAACAAATCCCTTTCATAATGCATGAAACTTGTAAACAGTAAAGTGCCTCTGCAAGAAAATAAAATATGACAAGAGGACATTGCAGTGGTTAAATGAAACTTAAGCTAAAGGTAAGAAGCAGCCAGTTAAGCAATTCAGGGCTAGACCATGCAGGGTGGCTGTGGGTTTTTTGGATGGATCAGGCAACATGGCCAACAGGGAAACGGCATTTTCTGTCTCTTTTTTAAGGTGTCCTCCATTCAGTGTGGGAGAACTGGCGGATCCAACCCATAAAAACATTCTGCCTATTCAGTAGCCTTTCTGTTAGAAAAATGAGGAATAGAAATAGCTGAGAAAGGATTTCAGAGCTTGGCTGAGTAGATCTTAGCAGGATCCGGTGCCAGTGATGCTGGGACAGGACCTGCCCATAACCCATCCTCTCCAAACAAGCCAATTCAGCAATCCCAGTTTTTCCAATGCCATCAGGCTGCTCGGCCTCAGCATGGGAAGGATGGGGCATCCCAAGTGCACAAATCATCATCCCAGGCTTTTTGGTGGCGTTTCCCCACCCAGTCTCAAGATGCTGCTTTTCCTGTACCGAGGCGTGCAGGACACCGGGAATGGAGATTCTGGCCCTGAAACGTTGCTGTCAGTGCTGCTGTCTGGCTTAGAGAGCAGCGACAAAGCCTTTTCTCCCGTTTCACCCAGAGAACGGCCCTTTTCGGCTGGCAGAGCTGGGACTTGGGAGGAGCAGAGGGACATGATGAGTGGTTGGGAAGACGTGCTGCTCGCCAGCCTGGTGCCCTGGGCTTGGGCACCTGCACCCGCACTTCTGTGCACATCCCAGGAGCAGCGCTGCCTGCAGAAAGGCATTTAGGATACAGAAGATTTTCCATTGCTTTACGCTCACTGTCTGTAAAGCAGGCACCCTCTCTGCTACTTTCTTTTGGGTTTATGCCACCAAATTTAAGTTCCCACGCACTGGGCTCCCTTTGATGGCGGGTGCTGCTGCTGTGGCCATGCTGGGAAGATGTTTGCCCGGGATGCTCCAGCTCTGGTGTGACACCAAGGGCCGCAACGCAGAAGCCCCAGGGCCACAGCTTGAAAAGGTTCGGGTCGCTCCTTTGTTCTGGGAGTGCATCTTACCTG
>VXBL01002390.1:2171282-2182085 GCA_013400195.1 Aramus guarauna | reverse complement strand
GGGTGGGGGTGGGGGGTTTGTGCCCGGGGGGTGCAGGCAGCTCCTGCCCGTTTCCCTGCCCGGCTCTGCCCACACAGGTACCGCAGGGCTGCGCGCCCGCTCTTCCTTCAGGAGCATCGATAAGCGCTTGGGATGGAACATTTGGGGAATNATGAGGAATAGAAATAGCTGAGAAAGGATTTCAGAGCTTGGCTGAGTAGATCTTAGCAGGATCCGGTGCCAGTGATGCTGGGACAGGACCTGCCCATAACCCATCCTCTCCAAACAAGCCAATTCAGCAATCCCAGTTTTTCCAATGCCATCAGGCTGCTCGGCCTTGGCATGGGAAGGATGGGGCATCCCAAGTGCACAAATCATCATCCCAGGCTTTTTGGTGGCGTTTCCCCACCCAGTCTCAAGATGCTGCTTTTCCTGTACCGAGGCGTGCAGGACACCGGGAATGGAGATTCTGGCCCTGAAACGTTGCTGTCAGTGCTGCTGTCTGGCTTAGAGAGCAGCGACAAAGCCTTTTCTCCCGTTTCACCCAGAGAACGGCCCTTTTCGGCTGGCAGAGCTGGGACTTGGGAGGAGCAGAGGGACATGATGAGTGGTTGGGAAGACGTGCTGCTCGCCAGCCTGGTGCCCTGGGCTTGGGCACCTGCACCCGCACTTCTGTGCACATCCCAGGAGCAGCGCTGCCTGCAGAAAGGCATTTAGGATACAGAAGATTTTCCATTGCTTTACGCTCACTGTCTGTAAAGCAGGCACCCTCTCTGCTACTTTCTTTTGGGTTTATGCCACCAAATTTAAGTTCCCACGCACTGGGCTCCCTTTGATGGCGGGTGCTGCTGCTGTGGCCATGCTGGGAAGATGTTTGCCCGGGATGCTCCAGCTCTGGTGTGACACCAAGGGCCGCAACGCAGAAGCCCCAGGGCCACAGCTTGAAAAGGTTCAGGTCGCTCCTTTGTTCTGGGGGTGCATCTTGCCTGCAAAATCTAATCCCTACAGATCCTCTTGGATGTACTAATTAATTTGATATGAGCGCTATAATTGCACAAGGACATCTTTCCCCCTCTCGGGACTGCAGTGCCATGCACAACCCGCCTGCCCGCTGCCCCTGCGCCCGGGGCACCCAGCGAACGGGCGTTTTGTTCATCTTCATGCAGAAAAATCCTTTCCCCGTTTCCCCTCCAGTTTAGCGTTGTGCCAGACGGTGGTGCTCGATCCATGCTTTGCTGACCTTGCCGCTGCTGCTGCGGAGTTTTCGGGCCCGTACCTNTCGATAAGCGCTTGGGATGGAACATTTGGGGAATATTCAACCTAAACTAACTCTGAGGAACTTGGTTTTTTTGAAAGAGCACTGTGTGTGCTCTGCAAAGCCACCCCTTGAGGTAGATTCCACTAAAAATTACGGCATAAACAACCTCAAAAACGGGAGTCTATTCATTTCCCGCACGCCACCTGTAACGGGCTGTTCGCCCAGGGTGGAGATTGCAGAGTTTGGCTTGTAAAGTGTTTCTAAAGTTTTTACTTAACTTTCCATCATTTATTTGTCACAATCTTCTAGCTCACATTAATCAAAACTAAATTTAAGGATATAGTAGGTATTAAATTTCTGTCGGATTATTATTTCAGGTTTGTAAACTTTCCTGTGGTTAAAAACCCAAATACTAAACAGGTCAGGGGATGAGGCTGTTACATAGCTGAGCAGGATCAAAGTCTTAGGCAAACCAGAATAATAACTTCAAGCGCAAAAGCATTTTTCCAAATTTCAACTGGGAGAAACGAAGATGGGCAGAGGGTCTGACTTTTGAGGCCATTTATTTCCCTCACCAGCAGCATTTCAGTGACTCCCAGGACATCCCCATCACTCTCCAGCAGAGGCAGAAGTTGCCACATGGTCATGTATCCTTATTATAGCCATCAGAATAATTAAGCAGATTATTAACAGTTATCCTATTTAAAAAGCAACTCTTGCAGTGAAGTGATCGACAGGCCAAATAAGTAGCAGCAAACTTCCACTGCTACATTATCTATATGTGGGTCCTGAGCCACTGAAGAGACATGTGAGCAAAGTGAAACACATGAGCACTGACGCTCACTGGAAAAGCTGCAGAATGAAATGCTGAAATTCCCAGAGATGCCCCAAAAATGTGCACATTGAATTCCCAACCATTTTAAATGGCTGTGGAAATCTAATCCTGCAGATATCTTGAGAGTCTCGCTTCCTTTCCCCACTTCCTTGCCTCTCCACATATAAATCTTTGTCTCTGGGTTTCTGGTGTGTGACTTATGATTTTTAAATGCTTATCTTGGCAATGTGCAGTGGTGGGATGTTTCAGCTTTGCCTGGAGGCTGGAGCAAGACTCTCTCCTTGGAGATAGGTTTAAATGTGAGGGACTCGGCCAAGAACATCCTGGTAGAAATCACTATTCTCCAAAGCAGGACTCTTAAGGAAAAAGCCAGGAGGCCAATTTGGACATCTGTATGACTTTTGACTGAGATAATTGTAAACCATGGGATAGTGACCTGAGCAAACAGCAAAGCAAACCACAGATGATCTGATTAGTTTTCTGCCGTGGACATTTTATCTGTATGTTCAACACAGAGTGAAAGACCAGTCTTCAAAGCCCCAAGTGTCTTTGGGGAAATCTTGTGTCATTAGTACCCATGGTGATGTCAGTCAAGCCATATCCCGGCTGCCGGGCAGAGAAATCCATACCTCGGAGAGCCAGCCTCTTCCATGGGCGTGGGTGAGCAGCTTTCGGCAGGACACGTGCAGCAGATATGATCATATTGCTGAGCAAACATTCGCTTGCTGCTGGAAGGCACTTTCAAAGCCTCTTTCTATCTTTTTCCTTCCTCAGGGGTAGGAGACTTTCCTTCTTCTTCTTCCCATGGCATTCCTAGGCAGCTTTGGGAGTCTGGTAGTCCTTAAGACAAATAGTTTTTGTTGATATTAAAATACAACTATATTTAAACATTAATTCTGGTTATTACAAATAATAATGTGAGGTAGTGAAGTATGAATATTGCATTTCTTTTCAGTGCTTAGAGATCTGAGTTTGGCTACGGCAAACAGTTTTTAACGTCTCTTAGGCATGGCAAAGTAACCCAACCCAACGTGGCATGGCCGGACTGCAGCAAGGTTTGTGCATCGTATGGGTACGGAGATCGAAAATTAGGTTCTTCGAGCGCATCATGGGATGGTAACAATTCCATTTAGCATTTACTAAATTAAAATAGCTTTCTAAATTCCCAGCAGTCCCTTGGCCATGTCATAGTGGGCTTATATTTAACATGACAGCGTTTGCAACGTTTAAATGTTTTCGGCACTCGGGATCTGAAAATGACTGCAAAGAATGACAAGAGAGAAGCGAAAAGGCTGGGCTTTATGGTCTGGAAGTCACAGACTGCCTGATCCTCTTCTAGCAGAGGCAGACCCTTCCCTGGACAGGTTTGCTTGCTCTTAAAAAGAGTTATTTTGCTCTTTTTCAGCACTAGCTTCACTTTTTCCTTCCTCATTTGCCTTCAGAGGCAATTATTACCAAATACTCAGGTTGGTGCATTTAATAGGTTGTTGCATGACAGCAGCCTAAGGACACCAGCTTATCTTCAGCAGTTTTCTGCTTTAACTTTGCTCGCTTCACTAATGCCTGTCCTCCAGTGTGAACCACAGCTCCTGAGGGGACCCGTTTTTCCCACGCGAGGAAAAAGTTGGGTGAGAAATAAATTATAGACTCAAATTTCAGTGCCTCGAGAAGTCACTTGGTTCAAACTCAGCTCCAAACCCATGAGCCCATCTCCTTTGTATGTGAGGACAGGCTAGAGTTTGGTGTGGCCCCGGGAAGATCCCATTCTGACGGGTGCCATGACAATAAACACGTTAATTAAATTAATTAATTTAAAGGGGCAAAGGTTCAGTGGGCGGGTGGTGCTTTTGTATTTCCAAACCAGTTAACTCAGCTCAAATTCAAACCTGACCAAGACAGATCTGCTTTGACTAGCAAGCCCCAGCATACTGCAGAGACTTAGCCGTCCTCTTTGTACCAGCCCAGCCCCTGCCAAGCCTCAGTGGTTGGGATGAGGCACGTCCTTAGATTATCAGAAACCCAATAAGATATCAAATTAGTTGGGGCTCTCTGTTCTTTTTGAAATCATTGGGAGAATTGTGATGCACCAGGGCGCAGGGTGCTATTCTTCCTATCTCTTAGCTCCATTGTGCGGGGGGTGAACAAAGCCAAGAGGTGTAATTTAAAGGTGCTGTGACCTCCCATGAGCAGCTCTCCCCATTGTGCTGCCGGTTTTGTTTTCTGTACGTGTTTTTTTTCTCCACTGAGATCTACTGATCATAAATATGCATGAATAAAAGAGCCAGGGGAGAGGAGGGGAGGGGGGAAGGGAACTCATAACCAGCTTGGATAAAGTCCTTTTCTGAATTTTCCACTCTCAGCTTCCTGACGTCGAATGAAATAAGGGACCACACCACCGGATTAGCTCAGCCGGAGTTCCTATTTCCAATTGTAAAAGCAGAACCCTGACATCATAACAATCATTATAATTATCACTTACAGAGGGGTCTTATCATATAACAGCTTCTTTTTATTCGGGTTGGAGGGAGACCGAAGGAGACTGGGGGAGATAATTCCAGCCACAGGGGTTTGCGTCTTCATTCATCACTTTCCAACCAAGCCACTGGAAAATTGGAGTCCCTGAGCAATTTACAGATTACAGCTCTCTCCCGGTACAGGGACACGCGTGTGCACAAACACACTCGCTCCCTCCAGACGTCGGACATACACCAGGTACGTCTTGGGTGACCATCGGAAAGCAAAAAAAAAAAAAAAAAGAAAAAGAAAAATGCCCCCCACCCTGCTTTTCTGCTCCAAACTCAGGCAGAAACGGACGTAACCTTCCCTTTTAAGCCTAGCAACTCCAGCCTGGCCGCACAGCTCCTCCTGGATTAATCTTTCTTTTTTTTGGCTCAGTGAATTGTGGTCAAGGCCATTGTAACGTGAGTGCTGCCGGGGCGCGGATTGGCTGGAGGAGGCTCAGAGAGGCCCCTTTTCACAGGGGACTAATTGCTTTAGACCACCAGTATTTGGGAGCTACAGATGTCTTCCTTAATTTGCCTAGGGAGCACAATCGGCCCCATCTGTTGCATTTTTTTCCCCCCTCTGTCTCTCAAGTCGCCTTCTTCCCCCTGTCTGCAAAGGCCTAAATTGAAAACTCATCAAAAAGTAATACAAGAGCAGTTTGGCTGGGAAGCTGCTGCCGTGGGGCTTTGCCTTTAATAAAGGCCCCCCTGCTACTTTTACACATGGGCTGGGGAGCAGAGAAAGGAGGAGGAGGAAAGCAGAAACAACCTAGAAGCGGGTGTGGGGGAGAAAAGCTAAAAACTAACAGCCAGATGGGATATTTGGAGGCAGGATAATTTGATGTGTCATGGCTGGAGGAGAACAAGGGGCAGCCCCTTGTTTTCTGTGTGTACACAACAAAATAGATGACTTCTGGAGAGGGGAAGGGAGAGGAGCCGGGGGCCGGCCGGGGGCTACCGATCGCTACGTCCCGGTGTCGCTGGCGGGGGGAGCGGTCGCTGCCCCGCAGATGATGACTTCCCTGGTGCACACCTCAGGGCGCGGAGGGAGATGGAGAGGGGTCAGAAGAAGGGATGGGGGAAGAGAGAGGAGACGAGCCTTTGCCGTTCTGCAGGGCTGGGAAGTTTTCCTGGTCCGGAGTTGTCTTGGACCACATGTAGGGCCTGAATTGGGGGATGCTGCTCTGCACCTACCCATACCCAAGAAATCAGAGGAGGGTGTTGCTTTCTCCTCGCTGGATCAGTGCTTTGACTCCAGAGCATGTAACAGACCTGCATCACCCGCAGGCTCATCCTCGTGTGCCAGCTCCAGGCGAGTGGCATTATTTCATCTCAAAACTCAACTCTGGGTGGAAAGAGAGGACAAGCTCCAAAAATCACTTAAAATATTAATTGGGAAGGTTGCGGGGGAAAATATGCCTCATCATTGTACAAAATCCCCATCATGGCCCAGCCTCAGCACGCACAGCTGACGAGAGGGTCACAAACCCCCATATTCTTTAATGCAAGTAGAAATGGCATTTCCTTACAGCTGATTTGGCACTGGTGCTGTGCGGGGACATGGTGAAGGCACCATGGTGACCCGATGTGCATGCCCGGTCTGCATCCCTGCAAAAAGTAGTGAATGTGTTCACAGCCCATCTGGGAGACAATAGATGTTACCCCCATCCCATGCAGACCACAGTTTGCTTGAGCCCACTTTGGAAGCCCTGAGTAAAATGGGAATAGACATCTCCCAGTCCCAGCCCCATGGCATAGCCACAGGGACATCTCCTCTGGCAACGGCCGCCTGGGCTGGGCCAGCGTGAGGAAACAGCCCGTTTCAGCTCATCGGTGATTTATTTAACACTGAAGGTTTTTCCCGACTTCCTTCTCTTGCCTTAAAATAATCGCGTTTTGTGCAGAAAGTCGAACGGAGTGTGGCGGGCCAGTCATTTGCTCTCCTTTATGCTAAAAGAGAAGGAAGCTCAAGTGATGGAGAAAGCCCCAAGCATCCTCCTCCCACTCAGCCTGTGCCGGCCGCCTCAGCTCCTGCCTCTCCAGGCACGGAGGATGCAGTGGCAGGAAATTTTATGGTTGCCCACTGCAGAGGAAGGCAGGGAGCTGCCCGTGCAGGCAGCACACCATCCAGCAGCTGTTCCGGCCACACAAATGAGAGATGTTTCGTTACCAGGCTCTGTCCCAAAACCTGAGTCTGGGTGCCAGTGCCACAGCCGTCAGCGCTGGATCAATCGTTCCCATTCCCTGGCAGTTCATCAGGTGTCTCTCCGCAAGTCCACAGGAAGGTTTCGGTTAGATGTTCAGTTATGGAGAAAAAAAAGTCCATTTATGTTGAAGGACCCTCTCAAATCAACGTGAAAGAAATCTCGGCAGTGTTTTAGTGCTACTGCTGGGAGTCCCGTGAGGACCAGTCTGTGGGCTTGGGACCTGTGGGACTGAGCTGGTGGCTCCCACATCTGCTGTAGGACAGGTTCCAACCATTGCCACCATCAATCCTCGGCTTGCTTACACCATCAGCAGCTTCTGTTTAGCAGAGGTCTCCTAAAAAGAAGGGGAAACAGAAGCTGGCACCTCTGCCAGCTGAGATGGAGGTGTGGGACAAGGTGCTTTTGCCGCTGGATAGACAGTGGGGTCCACAAGTGCACCCCGCAGCCACGCAGCCCCCGGGCTGGGTAGAGACAGGGAATGGTGAGAGCTGCAAGGGCACTAATACCTGGTTTCCATGTTTCATGCACAGCCCTTCTGCTGTGTGGGAGTGAGGAAATTCTCCCTCCTGGGGAAAACCAAATGTTTATCAGTCTCGGAGGGGCTGAATGAGGTCCCAGGTCCCCTCCGGTGCCAGGGAGTTTTTGGAGAAATACCCCCCTCAAACAGCCTTATTTCTGTCTTTGCTTTTTTGCTTATTACTTACTGCTTTCTTTATTGCTTTTTGCTTTTCCTTGGGTACCCCTGGTTTAAAACCATGCAATTATTACTTCTCCTAGGAAAAAAAAAACAACAAAAAAACCCAACAAAACCCACCCACCCAACCAAACAAAAAACAACCCAAAACTGGGAAGATCTCAAATTTTGGTGGAGAACAAAAGCTGCAGGACCAGGGCTTCACAGTCTGGGCTGCATCCCGGGAGCACTCCGATGACCTGCTGAGATGGAAAGCCCACAAGCACGTCTCTGTGCTGGGGCCGGTTGCTTCCCAGGGCAGCCCTCTCCTTGGGGAGAAGGCGTGAATGGCTTCCTTGAATAAGTCACTGGATAGCCTTGGCCAGGAGCAGGCTGGCTGCTGCTTCCCGTAGGTCTCTGTCTCGCTACTCAAAAACCGGATACTCTGTTGTGACATTTGTTTTCCCTCCGATGGGCTTCAGAAAAGAAAACAGCTGTGTGCAGGCCAGCGGTGCCGATGGGAACAGCGATGCTGCGGGTTGTGGGGTGAGAGGAGAGTGAGCACCCGTCTCGGCTGCCTGTGTTTCCTGGAAGGGTTAAAATAAGGATCGGCAGCTGAAAACTTTTAGAAGAGTATGGCAATCAGAAAAGGGATCTCTAATTCTTGTTGTTGAGGCAGCCCAGAGCCACTGGAAAAGCCATCGAGCTTTTGTCTAATAACTCCTTTGATAATAATTAGCTCAGCCAAGGCAGATTTTAAAGGGGCTTTAAAATTATGTTCAGTGGCTTGAAAGAAAAAAGACAACTAGAGGCTCCTCTCATCTGAACATCGATGTGAATCCCACGAAATCCCATTATTCCTCTTTTAGATCAGCAGTTTGATCAGTTCACCGTTTTCCTTCCCCAAGGCAACAGCTTTCCCCCTTGGTGCATGTTTTCCCCCTTGAGATCTGAGTGCCTTACCGTGCACACATGCGATGCTGCAGAGCCTGGTCCTCTTCTCCCCGGAACCCTTGCAAGTGGCGGCGACTTGCTGTCCCCACCATGCCAGAAAACCTGATAGAAAATGAACGAGAGGGGGGAAGTCTGTTTGCAAGAGCACCTACATTCATCAGGCTATTTTTCTTAAGGAGAAAAAAATTTGTAGCATTTCAAAGCCTGGTGATGCTCAGACTTTGCTTTCAAGATGCCAGAGAAGCTTTAGCACCTGAAAGAGCCAAAACTTGATGGTCTAAAACTCACATCTTCATCCAGAGCTAGGTCTAGCTACAGTGGAAGGTAAAATTCTCCTAAAAATCAATGATTTGGGTGATTTTTTGAGTGAGCCAACCACATAGGAGCGGAAGAAGAGATACTGACACCAGCCCAGATCTGTTGACCCTGCTGTGCTTTGTCTCTGCCGGAGACCTTCTACATGTCCCCCTTCCCAGGGTCACCGACATTTAGAGCTATCCATGGGCAGCTTTAACTTGTGCTCACCGGGATTAAGCAGGGAGCTCTGGCCACACGAGTCCTCCAGCCTTGTAGCTGAGCACTGGAGAAGCCAACTCACTGGGACGTGTTTCTTCTGGGAACATGCCAAGTTGGATGCACCTATGACCAAGGACTCAGAGGGAGCTGCTGCTCTTTTTGTGCTCCCAGGAAACACTGAGGCACCTTTCTCAGGTGAAATCCATAAATCTGCAAAGATCCACAACCACCCAAAGCTCTGTCAGCACAGCCAGGTGCTCAGGGGCATTTCAGCAAGATTTGACGTAAGAGAAGGGATGGGGAAAGGAGGCTGACTTTCAGTTGAGAGATGAGGGCACAAGCTTTAGGTAGCTGGTGTTCCTCCTGGCTGAGGAAAACAGCAGCTGAATCCATCCAGCCCTTGAGGATTTTACACCAGACCCTCACTGCAGTTCAATACAACTTTGGGCAAGAATTATAGAAGCAAAACAGGTCATGAAGCACTTAGAGACATCTGCAACCATGTGCCACGGTGCTGGGAAAGTCTTTCCAGGCTGGCAACTGGTGCTCCAGCTTTCTCAGTGTCTGAAAAGCTTTGGCCAAGCTGCGGTCCTGTTCACCAAGCAGGCTTCCCTACCAAGGCAAAGAACAAGTTTGGAGCTGAGCAGTGACCCCCCCCAGCAAGGAATACAAACCCTCCGCCGGGCTGCGGCAGCTGGAGTGGCAACACCACCAGAAAGGGCGAGTTTAAATACAAATAAATCCCATTTTCGTTGCAAAATTTTCTTTTTTTGAGTGGACTAGAAGTAATGCTGAGCTGAAAGCAAGTTTTGCTTGTAAAATATACTAATAAACTGATTTGGAGTCTCATAAACTGTGGTGGTTTTTTTTAATGGCAAATAATAAAGGAGTTGGTTTTTTTAATGGCAATTTTTAAGCGGCTGGAGCAGAGATCAGGAGTTCAGCCTCTTTCCTTGTTCTGTTTGTGGTATATTTATCTTCATGAAGAGAATGGTAGCAGGGGGATTTATTTTTCTGAATGAATGTCTCTAAGCCCCCCATACCTCCAGGGCTTATAGTAAGGTTGGATCCAATGACAGGAGAGTCAACATTATAAGCCCTTAGAGAGGGCTGAGTGCCTTGTAGATAGTCTCAAGTGGATGCGCTTTCAGCGCGCCGTTACCCCGGCTTACATTAGTGGCTGAAGAGACTTTGTCTGTCCCCGATGCCCTCGGGTGACCCGCGACCCCTGCGACTTTGCTCCGCAGAGATCTGACGCTTGCGCGAGCCCCCGGCCGAGGAAATGGAGAGGCGCATTGTGCCGCGGAGAAAGAGCAACACAAACACGGGGTGTTCTCAAAGGAAACAAAAACCCAGTGGAAAAAAAAAAAAAACAACAACAAAAACCAAAAAAAAAACCCCTCCCCAAACTGGCAGCGAGGGGTAGCCGGGGAGAAGGCGCAGGCACACGCGCTGCCGGGCAAAGCCGCCCCAGAAAACTCGCTGCTGGGGGGTTTCTGGAGCTCCTCGGGCTCCTTCTGCCGCGGGATCTCTGCTGGTCTTAGGTTTGGCTGATCCAGCTTAGGAGTGGTGGTGATGGAAAGTGGGTTTCCCTGTGGGTTCTGCATTTCCAAATATAAAAAGAAAATAAGCATGTTTTGCTTTTGGGGAGTGCTTAATGTATGTGGTGCCAGATACAGCACGGAGATTATATGCTGTATCCATATGTCCCAAAGGAAGAAAGCAAAGCTAAACCCTGCTTGTGTCTCTGCAGAAAATGCTGAAACTTCCTTCGGAGTTTCAAATGTCAAAAAGGGGCTGGAGCAGCCCAGGTCCCAGCACTGTGGAGGATGTCAAGCCCGGATCTGACCCCCCCCCCCCAGCCGGCGCAATTCCCC
>VXBL01002390.1:2160027-2171254 GCA_013400195.1 Aramus guarauna | reverse complement strand
GTGCAATTGCCCACGGGTGGGTCAAACAGCCGGGCTGGCACTGTCCATGGGGCCGGCACTGTCCATGGGGCCGGCACTGTCCCTGGGGCCGGCATCCTCGCAGGGGCAGGGGGTAATGGAGGGGGCAGGTAGGATGGGGCAGGGGTCTGTAAGCAAGCTGAGTCGCTGTGGTTGGTGTTATGCACAGCCAGTGCCTCCCTTTGAACAGTTCTTAATGCCCGAGAGAGCCCACCCCACCACGACCCCCCGCCCCGGTCCCAAGCAGTGGCTCCCTGCAGGGAGGGGTGCTTGTGCAAACAGCCATGTCCCCCGCCCTGGGGAGCTCTGAGCTGATTTGGGGTGTTGAGGGTCACCACCCTGCCTGGTCCCAAACCTGTGCCCAGCTGCTGCTTTCTGCCAAACCGAGACAGAGACATCTTCGTACAGCCTCCGGCCACTGCACAGAACCCCCCCAGGGTGTGAGGTCTGCCATAAATCACAAGCCAGCAGCGATGGCATCGTGTTCCCATCTCCTCTCTTGAAACCTGGACTTCCCCCACCTGTGTCCTCTGTCCCCACTTGGCTTCAGGCCGTGCTGCTCAGCATCAGGCTCAGATCCTGCACTTTGCAGCACCTCTGGGACCGCACAGGACATCTCCTTCCTCCAGGTGCTGCAGTGGGAGTGGATGCAGCCGTGGTACCAACCAGGGCAGGGATGGGGAGGAGGTGACAGCGCAGCACCTTCCCCATCACCTTGGAGAGGTGGACATGCCCTCTCATAGCCCACCCAGCGCATCCAAGCCTGGCTCACGCATGAGAGAGCATTTTACAGATGCCAATGTGCATTTAAAGGTTAAAAAGATGAGTGGAAAACCCCATGTCATGGGTGCCTGAGCTAGCAGGAGAATTTTACCAGCATGGGGGAGCGTATTGTCCCCAGAGTGGCCGAGTGGATTTGCATGCTTAATTCCCCGCTAAGCATTTTTGGAGGAGTAATCTGATAAAATCTTCAACCTGCTGATAACATAACCCTAATTGTGTCTCTCTCACGAAAAGCCAGTGCGACTTCCAGCTCCCAAACGTGCATCCCACTCCCAGGGGATCTCTTCACCCACGGCGGCCGGGCTCGGTCCATGGCCAGGCCCGAAGCCAGCGCTCGCCATGCGCCGGTGGGGAAAGAGCAGCACAGCCCCTCTGCGGCTGAGGACAGACGGAGGAGACGACAACTTTTATCCCATTGTTTTTCCCTGTGATTAATCCATCTAAAGTGCTCCTCTGAGTGTAGCCAAGGGCAATGTAAGAAAGAAGCAGTTTGAGCTTTGTGAGGCTTTTTTTTTTTCTTTTTTCTTTTTTCTTTTTTTTTTTTTCCCCTTTCCAAGTGTGCTTTACAAACATCCTCTCCGCTAACCCTCTGTATTTGCAAAACCGTCTCCTTCTGCCCATGGCTCCTGATGAAGTCCTTGCAGAGCTCCTTGTCCACCTCCAGTCTTTTCAGCACGTATTCAAATTAACCCTTTTGTCCCATTCACACCCCCTTTCTTTGGCGGATATTGTGGCTTTGCCAGCAGCGATCCAGCAGCGGCTATTCTAATGTAATTGCATTCTGGCAATGCCTTGAGAACCTGATCAAGATCATCCCGCAAGTTTAATCCCTCCAAATTACAAAATGTTTACTATCAATCACCTTTACGCAGCTTTATTTCGTGGGCTTTCTTCAAGGAGCGAGCGGGACGTGTGTGCTGCCAGAGATGCCCCTTCACGTCTCCAGCTGATCACCTCAATGGGACCAGAGTCAAATGGTCAAGGCCATATGCGTATGAAAGCCCGGGCTGCGCTGCCAGCTATTCTCTCTAGCTCTGCATGGATTTCACACTTTCTATCCTGTTAGGGTGCCTACCATTTACTTTAGCGTTGAATTTTTTTTTTTTTTCCCCATTTCTGCGTCCTGTGTCATCTGGATTTAATCTAGTTAGCAGATTTTATGCCTAAAATTGCATTGTTAAAGGGAATTGTTTAAATAGGGACCGGCGGAGAACCCTGAAACCCTTGAAACTGGGGTGTCCCCCCGCCCAGCGCCGGCCGCACATACCTCGACTGCTGCGGCCCTTGGCTTGGTACGGAGGGGCTTGGAGGTGGCTTTGCTTTCTTGAAAGCATCCATTGCTATTTTCAGAAGCACAAACAGATGCAAATGTCTCTGCAAACATTGCACAATGAGATGCAGGGAGAGGACAGCCTTTCAAAATCTCTGAATAGCCCTTCAAAGCAAGTCTAATTAGGGTAAGTAGAGGTAATAGGCCCACTTGCGTTTTTTACACTCGCATTTCTCCCCCCTCAAAGCCTGCAAGGCTCTTTTTCCCCTATGGCTGGGGGCGGGGGGGGGTATATACCCTCACTCGTTTGTTTGCGCTAACAAATGTAGGGATGGAAAGAAGGGGGAGAGGTAGAGCGGGGTGGCGGGGGGGGGGAAGAAAAATCAATCATTTGAAAAGTCTCCTCTGTTAGTTTTTTTGTGTGGCTTTTCCTGGTGAGATAGATAGCGGCGGAGACAGCAGCATCCCGGCTGGGGCCGGGGTGTGGGGCAGGCACCAAAGCAGAGGCTGCAGCTCGTGTCATGTGGAACTTCAGTAAGTGAAAAAGAAAAGCAGAAGGTATGGGCTGAATACTTGGGTAAATCAGTAATAGAGCTAAAGGGCATATGCCTGTAGGGAATATGTTGGCATAAAAGAGCTTTAAGAGGGGCCATTCATACTGACAAAGGGAGATTTGAATTGCTGCCTTCACAATAGCATGAAAGGATGGGCTTGGGGTGTTCTGAAACAAAGTGGAAATCATACTGCCCTGAACGGCTCTAATAAGCTTTTAACTATTTTACATTATGGCATTACCTCTTTTTTTTTTTTTTTTTTTTTTTTTTTCCCCCCTCCTCCTTGTGAGCTGAGTGCCAGGCCCACTTAAAAGTGTGATTTATACTTTTTTGCTTCATGGTAACTTTGGAGGAAAATAGATGGGGACTCAAAGGCAGTAATTCAGCTTTTTCAAGATGAGGAGGGGGAAATGCCATCATTTCTGAACGTCCCAGAAAACACGCCCGTGTGTTGAGCTCCCCGACCACAGCCGGCAGCATCCTCGTCACCTCGCGCAAGCCCCGGCCAGGGATGCCGGCATCCTTGCACCTACCACCCATCTGACATCCCCCATTTAATCGGGCTCATTAGCAGCCGTGCAATCAAGCAGATATCGCCATTCACTGCCAGTTATTTCACTGGGCAACTCAGGTGGGCTTCGGCACTCCAAAAAATGCAGAAATTGCTTGGCAACCCCTCCACCTTTCACTGTCAGCAGAGGTTCAGCCTCTCAGCCCGTATTTGGGGGGATCTGGGGGGCTGCCACTCCCACTGCCTGCCTGGGAAGGAGGCAGTTGCCTGGCCTGCGTGTTGGGAAACGCACGCTGGCTTTGTGTGTGCTGGGGCTCCCTCCCCGAGCTCCCCCCAGATGGTGCGATCGCACGACTGCACTGTTAAAATAGAGCTCGTATAGACAATTAGCCAATTACTCACTCTGTCATTGCACTTTCTTCTTGTAACTGAGATGCAAACTGGACTATGTCTTCTTTGGTAGCTTCATTCATTGGCAGCATTATTTAATGACACTTTTGTCAGCTTTGGGTCTGCCCAAAGATTTCTGAACGTAGCTTTATGAACCTAGAAAGGGCGCCCTGCGGAGTGAAAGCGGACTTTGAACCTACAGACGATGCTAAAGACAATGAATTTCCCAAAGTCAGGGAAAGAAATCCAGAGTGTGGCTACCACAGGGCATGTGGCTCAGCCCCTCATTGTCAGCAGCAGCGGCTATGGAGAGAATAGCCTCGGAGCCAAAAGAGGTTGAGCATATGGGTGCACCAACCACTTTCTCTGTTTAAATATCTCAGGGAAAAAAAAAAAATAAATTACTACAAGTGCTGCTGAGCCCTTTTTAAGATGGGAAGGTTGGGTGGCTGGAACTGCTGTTCTGGACCAGCATCTCGCCCAAGATGCTCTCTGAGAGCGGCCAAAATCAAGTTTCCTTTGCTTTGATGGGTGTTTGTCTCATGGCTTCGGGACCTGCAGCCGGCAGGACTAATGTAGTGGAAATGGTGAGAGACAGAGAGGTTTGGTTTTGCTCCTGGCATTTTTCAAGGAGGAACAAAAACTCGCTTACAGGTGAAGGAAACTCCATCCTTCTACATATGTTTCTTTGAAATGGGCTAATGCTTTTATTATCCATAACTTTTGGCACCAAGCGTCATTAGTGTCTTTTATTCACTTCTGAAGCTCAGCCCCATACAGGTGCAAGGATGGCTCCCGAGTTATCTTTAAATACACTTTAAAAAAAAAAGGAAAGAAAGAAAGAAAGAAATTCTATCTGTTTCTTTCCGGAGGGTAAAGTTTCTGCAAGATTTATCTCGTGGCTCCTCTGAGCTCGGTTAGCATGCACCGGTGGGGAGACACACACTCGCACCCCACCCACCACCACCTTCCCTTGGCTGACAGTTCCCTTCCCTGCATCCCACATGGCTCCTGCATCTCGCGGCATCCCAACAAGTGCTTCCCGCGGGAGTGGCGCAGGTGACGGCCCCACCAGTGACAGTCACGGCGGGTCAGGTAGCCTGGACCCTCCTTCCCTGGGACCACAGACCTCATTAGCTGCCACTTGATTTATCAAGAGGGCATTATGGCTTTGGAAGCTGACATCTTTTTGGATTGCAAATAGGAGAGGAGGAAACTGTACCCTGTGAAAAGATTGATTAAATACTAATTAACCTCTTTTCTTAGATAATGAAAGCACTTCAGTGAGCTGGATAAACACGATGCGCATCAGTTGCTCTCCTGGCGAAGCAACGGGTAATTGAGAGAGCAATATCCATTACTGATGTTGTGACAGGAAAGGTTTTCCTTTCAGATTACAAAAGACTTGCTGCAGGAGAGATGGTACTCAAATAAGAAGGGGGGGAAAAAAAAAAGGCCATATTCTTTTCTCTCAGGAGTTAAATCACTTCATTTTGAATATTCCTACCAGTGAACTAGAGAAAGAGCTTCTGCAATTATATCTAGGGATAGCCAAGTGAAAAAAAAAAGAAAAGGTAAATCAAGTTACTTAGGCTTTGGAGGGAGGCATTGACTCAGCTACATATGGTTGTTGGTCTTTACTGGTAAGGTGTCTAGCTTTTCTAGGTTCTGGGCAAAATAATCTATAAATATTGTCTGTTTCTGTGAATCCCAGAGACCAAACTGCAAAATCACAGTGGAAGAAGAGATGCTTTTTCTGGTCCATGTTAAAATTTACACCCTAAGGCCATGTGCCACTCTTCCATAAGGAGAGCAGCCTTGCCAAGGAGGACATTTGCTTTCTCAAAACTGAGTATTTTCAAGGAGAAATTCAGGTGGGAAAGGACTGTTTACTGCAGTTTGTTCAACTTCTACGTGCCACTAGTGATTTTCATTCTTTCTGATCCTGCCTTTGACACTATCTTTTCAGTACGTTATCCTGAAGGTCAACATGGGGAATCCAACCTGAATATGACCATGCTGGGAATGTCGTCCTCCTCCCTTTGCTTCTTAATGTTTCCCTTCTCTGTTTGGCCTCATTTATTTAAACTGAAGTGTTCATCAAGGACCCCTTAATCTGTTGGTTCCCACGGCAGGGACAAACTATTGAGTCCATGGTGTCCCTTGGGCTATATGTCCCCTCTCTTGCTACCTTCAAAAGTAGACTAACACCGTCTTAGGCATGGGATTTTGTATTTGCAACTGTTGTGTTTCTTCAGGCTTCTCATCTCAGTGGAAACCTGCAAATTGGAGAAACACGATGATCTGCCAGGTTTAGGCTGGGCTACAGATGAGAAATGCTGCTGTGTACAGTCCTGCTGGAGGTAGTCCTGGGTATGATTTTACAAAGATTGCTGACATCTGCCGTACAGAGAGGAGGAGGACAAGTTGTTTGTTTGTAGAAATAAGTCCAATTAACTCCTACAGATGGAACTTAATCCATTATTTGTGCAACAAACCATTATGGTCCATAATCACCTTGGACTGCCATTAGACAGCTTTAAATGCCTTCCTAGAAGGCAATTTTGTGAAATCTTCAGGTTAAAAAAAAAAAAAAAAAGATTATCCTGGAATGTGCAGAATGTAATAATCCAAGAAAGAGACAGTGAAGTCCTGAGGACTCTGCCAAATCCCTGTTTGGGAAATAGAGGCATCAGTCCCCTTACATGCTTCAATTCGTAATTAAGCACATCTCAGGGGCATGAAGCAAGAGTGGGAAGGCGGCCGTGCACTGACACAAGCTGGTCTTTCCCTGAAGCACAACTAATCTTCTGGGTGGAAAGGAAGGGAGCAGAGGGCTGAACTAAATGAATGAGCTCAGAGCAGGGATGTTAGTGAGATACTCTAAGCATTTTCTTTCCAGTTACAGTATTAGAAAACTCACATTCTGAACTCAGTGTCGATGCTTCCGTTGGCACAGTGCATGCAAGACCATATTGGTGGACCCTTATTCACTATTACTCGAAGAATAAAGCTAGTTTCTTCTCTAAAAGTATTGCTTCAGAAAGTTTTTACTCTGTGCAGAAGTATGCTGTGTGCTCTGTCCTACTGACCCCTGCCAAAGTCCTACTGACCCTTGCCAAAGTCCTACTGACCCTTGCCAAAGTCCTACTGACAGTCAACAAGACAACCAAATGGGGCAGGAGCTGAGTGAGAACCATTTCTTTTACCTGTGGAGTCAAGCACATGGCACAGAGAATGGTGGCATCTCTGTCCCAGCCTCTCTAATGTGACATTTCTTTTTCCTTTTCAAAGCATCATAGTTTCATAAGATTTTTGAACAGCGAGATGGGAGGGAGGTACTAAGAGATGCTGCTGCAGACACAGTCAAATAGAGGCAAAAGTGGGAGACCTGAATAACAAGTGCTGTGCCATCAGCATTTCCACGCTGACAGAGAAGAGCATTATCCATTGGGAAAAGTCTATTCACTCTCATCTAGTGGATCTTAAACGGGAAGATTGACAACTGAAAAATACTAATGATAGTGATAATAGAGGAGCATTGCTCGGCGTGCGGAGCCTTGAGCTGGCACCAGCAATGCCTCGCGTGAACTGTTTGCCATCTCTCCTGAGGGGACAGTGACCCCAGCAAAGAGGTGGGGGGAAGGAAAACCCACTTTCCAGGGGGCACAGCTATTTCAACCCCTCAGCTCAGCTTAATTAATCATCATTGCCCTGGTGATTAATAACGAGGCTGGGTTTTGCAGGACTTTTAAAAGGATCTGTTACTTCACCATGGCTCTATGACATCTGTGATACCTTCAGTATTTTTTCATATTGACCATTGTGCCTTTTGGTTGAGGAGGAAGACAGAATTAGTTGATCATGGGCACTATTACTGGGTATAAAACTCGTTTCAACACATCAGTTAATTTGCTTCAGTAATTTCCTTTGACTATAAAAGTTCAGCAAAGTATCAACTGAAAGTATTTAATGCAGTATTTTTGCATCTCCATTCTGCAGCACTCACATACAGTACAGTCAGTAAATCTGCTCGGTCCTGACCAGCTTTACTTCTCCAGATGATTTATTTTAATTGCATACGCCACCAATAAAAAAGATCCTGAAAATTAGTTCTCACCTGCTTCTGTTCCGATAATCTCTACCTGCTATACAACTCAGTCTTAATGGAGCATTTGAGCCCCAGAGATCTGTAATTATAGTATGAAGTTTCATGTGCTCACAGGTAGTAGCACAGGTTGTATTTTACACATTATGTGCAGAGTAAAATAAAAATCTACAACAGATTGACACCCAATAATGAAAATCCTTCTGAGGATGCTCTTGTTAATAACTAAACCCCAAGCATTGTTTGAGCCTCGCCCCAGCAGGGACAACAGTAAGTAGGGCACCACATGGCATCGAAATCACAGAAAATACTTGTTATCTAAAACCTGTACAGAATTTTGGATTTGCAGCTATTTGCTCACTTTTTGAGCACAGGTAATTCACAGAGACTCTCGAGAGCTTCCAATTAGTTGGAAAAAGCTGGGGCAGAGTCGCTCCAGCTCTGTGAGACTTCTGTGCACCCCCTCACCAGAGCACACGAGCATCTTGCAGTTGGTAGCGGACCGTTTCACTACAGTAAATCTCAGCAGAGGGAAAGTGGGATAATCTCGGTTGTGTTTTGTGAAAGCCTGTGCTGGAAGCACCTTTCCCAGCTAGCGGGGATGCCCTATCTATGGGGCCATCTCAGACTTTCTCTCCTAACTAAAGGGGAATTAAGTGAGACCTAAGGACTTGCAGAACCTCCTGGCAGAGGGTCCCTAATGTTTGCATGCCCTGGAGGTGGTTGTTTGGATGCAGCAAGGATAAAGGATTACCAACCCCTATCAGCAGACATATGAAAAAATGCGTATACATGTATGTAGTGTGGTGCCAAGATTCAAAATCAAGCTATTTCCCTTATTTCTGAAATCAGTAAGGATCTTGCCAACAGTTTCAGTGGGACTGAGATTGATACCTGTTTATGGAAAATTTTTTTATCACGTAACTGTCCGGTATTTCCAAGGACTTTACCAATGATTTAATCAGTCCTAGCATTTAATTCACCTATTCTGCTCTCTCCATGCCTTTCCCCCCCCACCCCGGTACTAGTGTAAGGAGATTATTTTAGTGCAATTAAAAAAGCCGCCTGTTTGCAGTCGAGGAAGCCTGTTCCAGCTCCCTGTCAATTCACCAAACTATTCTTTTCATAAAAAACAAATACAAACCCCGTTGTTGAAAATGGGGGTGCAGGTTGGTGCTGCAGCCTCTGAATATAGGCATTCCATCTGTCCCGGCGGCAGATTTGTTCAACTATGTCTGAACCTATCACCGCTCGGGGGAAAAACTGTTCTCTGACTCATGTTAATGTATGAATCTAATTGTATCCTCACGCAGTTTGCAGCTTTCATTGCCCATTAGGAACATTAACATCATACACTGAGTCCTGGTAGATGTACGGTCTTTATATACTGCATAATGTCCACAGATCTTGCTCGCAGCTAAGAAAACACAAAAGAATAGAGGATATTTTGAGGTTTTGTGGAGGTTTTTTTTTTTTTTTTTCTTTGAGATTGAAGTCCAGTGTCTTGGGACCCAGTGACTTTAGATGACCTTCCGTCTCCACGGACTGTACTAAATTTCAGCCCCTGGAGGCTACTCCATACAAAACCTCCTGGCTTTCAAGGGCAGGTGCAAGCAAAGCTTCACTGCGTCGCAGATCAAGACCTGTTACTGCCAGAATTAGATTTCACAAATCTCTTTTATTTAACAGGACATCATTAAGGAACTAGCCTATACTGGTTGATAGTGTCTTTAATTAATATAAGTATTATGCTGCTATTAAGATTTCCAAACAATAACATTTCCTTTTCAGCATTTCTACTTACTGAGAAACAGAGGTGTGTGTGTGTACAGACAAGCATATGAAAACTATATTAAAGAAATATAAAGATTGCAGACTGAGGCACTCAAAAAGGAGGAAATGCCGACACTGAGGTGTCTCTGCAAACTTAATTCAGCTCCTCTCCTTCTATTTTTTTGTGGCAATTATATGATCCCATGTTATATTTTTGATAATATCTCCACCTTCTTCATTACAGAGGAGGGTTGACTTTCAGGCAGAGATTTTGCCTGTGTCATGAACAGCTTCTCAGTGTTTTCCCTGATGCTTTCGGTGTTTGCCCTCTGCCTTTTCCCCTGCACAGTACATGATCATGCCCTGAAGACTGAATTTCTTCTTGGGCTTTTACAGCAGTGCTGAGGACCTGAGTGCTCTGAAAACTGTGTTTAATGATATCTTTAAATTCACTGACGATGTGAGGGGATGGTGGCACACCAGTTTTACAAATGGGAAACTGAGGCACAGAAAAATGAAAGCCCATTTGTTCCACTAACCCTCGGCTGTCCCATTTGAGATGTGTAGGAGCTGACTCATTTGGGCTTGTACAACATCATATATCCAAGCATCCATCTCCTTTCTCCGCAAACACCCCGTTAACTGCCCACGCAGCTCTGATTCACCAGAGGTTTGGAGACGGCTGGAGAGATATGGCTGACCTGCCTCATTTCCCCCATAAAACAGGGCAAAGAGGATAAAATTGCTGCTTTTAAGGGTGCCTGCGTGCCTAGCATGATACGGGAGTGTTGAGCAATGCTGAAGACGGGGAGGATGGAGACATGAAGAACAGAAGCCCTTCAGGAAGGTGGGATTCGGGGGATGCAGAGGGCTCCCCCCTTGCACAGAAATGCAGAGGAAAGGTTGGGGTTTCCCAAGAGTGGAGCAGATTTCGTGGAGGTGAAACCTTGACACCCCCAATCTCTAGCTGAGAGCCCGAGCTGTGCCAGAGCTGGTGCCAAGCCCATGCAATGCCCCTCCAGCCCTCTCCCTGCATGGGATTGAGCAGGGACAGCCTCCATCCCACCGCATGACTTGAGGAAAAGAGACAGCTCATGCCAAACAAGTTCTCCCAACGCTGCGGGTTTCGGCAAAGCTACGAGCTCTGTACTCGGTTCAGAGGTGGTGCAGCATCCTCTGCTTGCCCCAAATCCCCCAACACCTTCCAGCTCCCCTTAGGAACCATGGCAGGAACAGCCCTGAACACAAGCACTGCTGGTGGCACCGCTCCGCTCCTGCTCTCTGCTCACGAATCCTGAACGGGGCTTTAATCCCTTCTCTGTGAGCCTCGGGGGCCAGTTGATGTTTGCAGGTAGCTGCACGTGTCTATGGCCAGTGTGGTGTGAGAAATGACGGCTTGACCCGTGCTGATTGTCGCCTTGGGGCGAACACTTCCCTTCCACCCCGGGCTCCTTCTGAGGAACGAAAAACTCTTGAGTTTAAGAAACAAAAGTCCAGAGGCACTGCTGAAATTCAGTATAAAACGTTAAAAATTTTATTTACAAGGTAAAGTACAATTTCTTAAAAAAAAAAAACAAAAAAAAGAACCCACTTTGATAAGAGGCATAATAATAGAATAAAGCTCTTTATGTACAAAAATACAATTTTCATATGAATGAACATCTTGAATAAATTAAACCGCTATCTGGCCCAAGTCGCTGAATACCCCGTGTCTGCTCCTGCTCTAAAGCAAGACCGCCGCGCTGGGGGTCAGCATCTATAATGCATGAGCCTCTCCACTTGTCCGTCGGGCGCAGGGTCCCATCGGGGTTGGTGCTGGG